>JAGDYQ010000036.1:2083867-2199893 GCA_021962125.1 Bulinus truncatus | reverse complement strand
CCCACGATTGCACACGTCGTGACAAAAATAGATACATGACATACAAATACATTCACCTCTAACAAAAGCAAAAACACCTGTTTGAACTATCGCAACGGTTCATTGAACATGGTGGATCCATAATCGTTTGAACTCAAACGCTTTGCGCCGTTTCCTGCGTATCTCGCGGCTATGTGTGTTAATAATGAAAACAACCTGCAGGAGAGTATATAAGTCATTAAAGTACGGGCTTTGAGCTCAACAGGCACTACTAGGTTTGAACTGCTCAGCTATTAGGTAAGTCACTCAGTGCAATGTGTGCAGGGTAGAAATGCCAGTTCGTGTACCACTGCGTCCATTCAAACAACACATTATCACGCCCGCACTCAAAGAAACAAAAATATTATTAACAATCAGCAGTGATGGTGCGATACATCGGAACAGAGAATCGATATTAGAATTTTGGCCTTATTTCCGATTTCTAAATAGTTTATTTGAAATGGAATCTTCGGTTTTTTTCTACCGTTTACTCGAAAATTCTACAAAGTCGATCAGTTCTAAGTATATGATGGAGAAATATTGAAAATCTTACCGGATTCGGAAGTTTGCAGAAATAATGGGAATCGTACCGGAATAAGTAGCATATATTACACACTTAGCACTAGTACTGCAAACAAACACTCCACGCGTGTTACAAAATTGCGCCAAAAACAATGAACATGATGCAAAGGTAGTAATGTGTTAAAATGTAACACACCTTAAACAGACGCGGCGAGCGTCCCGCGCATAAGTTTAAAGTTGACCCGAGAAAACGACTGTCATCGACCGTGCGCAATTTGTTATCCGGCTGCGGTCACAGTGGAATGATCATTCATAAAATAAGGTCGTAAAATAAATGTCATTTTAACGGTCACGAGTTCAGCAGACGGGGAGACTATGAAGTCATTTTAACGGGCATGAGTTCAGCAGACGGGGAGACTATGAAGTCATTTTAACGGGCACGAGTTCAGCAGACGGGGAGACTATGAAGTCATTTTAACGGGCACGAGTTCAGCAGACGGGGAGACTATGAAGTCATTTTAACGGGCAGGAGTTCAGCAGACGGGGAGACTATGAAGTCATTTTAACGGGCACGAGTTCAGCAGACGGGGAGACTATGAAGTCATTTTAACGGGCACGAGTTCAGCAGGCGGGGAGACTATGAAGTCATTTTAACGGGCACGAGTTCAGCAGACGGGGAGACTATGAAGTCATTTTAACGGGCACGAGTTCAGCAGACGGGGAGACTATGAAGTCATTTTAACGGGCACGAGTTCAGCAGACGGGGAGACTATGAAGTCACTTTAACGGGCATGAGTTCAGCAGACGGGGAGACTATGAAGTCATTTTAACGGGCATGAGTTCAGCAGACGGGGAGACTATGAAGTCATTTTAACGGGCATGAGTTCAGCAGACGGGGAGACTATGAAGTCATTTTAACGGGCACGAGTTCAGCAGACGGGGAGACTATGAAGTCATTTTAACGGGCACGAGTTCAGCAGACGGGGAGAGTATGACAACATTTTAACGGGCATGAGTTCAACAGACGGGGAAACTATGAAGTCATTTTAATGCGCATGAGTTCACCAGAAAGGGAGAATGTGAATTTCCACCTAGCTTTAAACGGATACCTGATTTAAGTTGGGGAAGCAAAGGTGGCTGGGCGTTATGCTAACCACACAATCCCTTCATATGCCACGTTACAGAAACAGATGAGTTCTACACTTTATCAGCCACAAATGGATTTTGTGGTTAGCAAGACGTTTTGTCGCCTTTACTGCCCCATAAAATTCAGGTAACCACTTAAAAGCTGGTTGGACTTGGGGGGGCTGGCTCTCAGGTCGACAGTCGGGCGCTCTACATCGCTCGCCCACACGCCCCTTCAAATACGATAACTATATTATTTCTTATCACATTTACGAAACCCTCGACTCATGATTTGAATACAACGTTATGAAGTTTTTCTTTTTTGTTATTATTTTTTTTTTCTGTGTCTTGCTTCAGGTACAACCGCACGCTGAAATAAAATATAAACTCCGGCAACAACTGCAGCAATGATCAGCATATTCCGACTCCTCCTCACGCTTCTGCTCTGCATCTGGGCGACCATGCTGGTGGTGGTGGTCGACGGCTTCGACCTGATGTGCTACAACTGGTGCCTGCGGTTTAACCCCAACAACACCTGGCCGTGCTGGTATTACTGCTTTTCTTCCTCTTCCTCCTGGGACGACTAGCCCGCCTGCCTGCTGCCCCCCCCCCCGCCCAACCTCCAAGCACATCGACCCGTCCCGCGCTTTTCACGTCACCACGAACAAAAAAAAAATAAAAAGTCTATAAGGGGAAAATTGACCACGGCTTTTTGCCCGACATTTCGTCTGGACAGATGTACAATTATTTAATAAAAAATAAAATTAATTTAAAAAATTCCCAAATAAATCTGTAGAGTTGATGCTCAGAAAATGTAGTTTATCGTTTTTAAATTTTTATAGTTTTGTTTTTAAACTACGTTATCCTTACCAATTAAAAAAAAAGGGGGGGGGGGCATGTTACTCTCTCTCTCTTTGAACTCTCTCAGTGAAACTGCGGGCTGAGACTTAATCTCTTAGAGCCCGTGAGATCAGACTTGCTGTGTCTCTCAACATCTGGAGACTGCCATAGAGCCCGATGACCAGCAAGCTTCCGGACTGGTCCACCCCTGTGGGTCCCCCAGTCCGGGGCACTTGAAAAAGCACATGATGGCGATATTGACAGCTGGCGTCATACTCCTGGGTTGTGGACCTCAACCTGTGGGTCCGCCAGTCCGGGGCACTCGAAAAAGCACATGATGGCGATATTGACAGCTGGCGTCATACTCCTGGGTTGTGGACCTCAACCTGTGGTACGGGAAAGCTTTTTGCAGTGGGGCACGCACCGACACACAATTTTCGTTTGAATAAAAAAAAAAACAACCAACCAAGAGTTTGGAGAACTTACGCGTGACTGGTAGCGGCGGACATACTTTTTTTTCCCCACACACACACACTTCGGGGTACAGTCGCGCAAAAAAGGTTGAAAACCGCGGGTCTATGGGCAGTGGGGGGGGGTTGGTAAATGCACGGCGCGCCGGCCAAACTTGGCACTCCAAAAACTTTTCCCCACCCACTCCACAAACAAAAATAAAACAAAACAAAAACAACAACAATGCACAAAACTCCCTGCCACAGAATCCTGTTCTATGGGCCATCTCTGGTCAGCGGCGATCACACGTTAACCAATACAAAAACGTAGGCACACGCGGAATGGTATCACAGACATAATGCACATAATCATTCATCACGGACTTGATTTGCAGCATTTTAAAAATAAAAAAAAAGGGGGAAAGCTAAAGAAAAGGTATTATAGAGATCAGCCTTTTCCAGAGCATTACTACTCAATGAAATGGGGGGGGGGGGGGAGATGGTATTGCAAGATTCTTGGACGCATACACACTGTCAGGTGAACAGATTGGAATAGCGCTGAACATATTGAAGAAACAAAAAAAAAAAAGGAAACATAATTCACTCATGTTGTTTAGATTTGGTCTGTCGGGCGCGTGACTACCTGGTGACAATGATACCTTGGGGAGAAAAAAATGACGTCGCTGGTCATTAGTAAAAGTGCACCATATACAACCAGACAACAAAACACATTCTCTCTCTCTCTTTATATATATATATATATATATATATATATATATATATATATATATATATATATATATATATATATATGCCAAAATCGGTCAAAGTTGATATAATAAAAAAAAAATCAAATTAACATGTTTCTTTAAAAATCAACTCGACCCGCGGTCAGTATAAGGTTACCGAAGGCCCAAGGCTTGTTGCCAAACAAGAGCCCCTTTTTTTTTTTTGTTTAGTAGCACATGGTGTAAAAATAAAATAAAGCACTAGCGCCATCCAGCAACACTGGACTAGATCACTAGAGAGCCCAAACTGCGTGCAACCAAAATTCAAGGCCATGTGGGAAACCAAGCTGATGAGTTTCGACAGAAAAGAAAAATATTAATCCCCCCCCCCCAACATTGTCACAACATTTTGGCAACCAGAGCTTCATAAAAAAAATGACCCACCACCACCACCACTGAGGGAACGGTCTAAGAGGGACAACGGCGACGGAGGGGGAGGGGCGAGACCCACTTGAGTAATAGTCAGAGGTGCCCAAGCCTTTGCAGGGCCCCCCCGACGCTTTTTAAATGAGCTATTATTTATTTATTCATTTAGAATCAAAGGGAGGGGTGGCGTGGGGGGGGGGGTAGAATTCCCGGATGAGGGCCTGTGTCTTGCGTTAGAGCCTTTATAAAATGTACAACTAGTAAAACAGGTTGTGGCGCAATGACTAGTACAGCAGTGACTGTTGCTAAACATTGTCATAGCAACCGCAGCATCGAGTAACCCAACAGAAGTTTTAGCAGACAATATCTCCAATGTATCCTACAAGAAGACGGAAATTCTCCCCCTCCCTTTCTCTTTACACCTGCAAATAAGAATGGGCAATAATTCCTAACCGGAGTCGAATGATGTCAGTCCCAATAACAAGGGGGGCGGGGGTGGGTGGGAGGGGAGGATTAGACACCAAAACATAACTTCTTTATACAAGAGCGTGCTAATAACAGTCATGGGACAACATTCAAACACAGAGATAAACAAACTATTTACAAACAAACATACAGCGAAAGAAGGATCTGGATCATCTTGTCTTAATGATGAGTAAACACCCTTCCCCCCCCCCACCCCCCGTCTTCTAATAAGCAGCCTAACCCCCCACTGCGGGGCGGGGTAAATATGTTTTAATGAACTCATAAACATCATAACATGACGTAATTAATTAAGCTTTTTTAAAAAAAAAAACAACTTGAAAAGGGGGAAAAAAAAGGTAAAGGTGTGACCAAACGAGGAGGTAAGAGAAAAATATGACAAGGTAAAGTCCGAGAATTTGCTTGTTTCCTTACGTGAAAAACAAACGGCGGGAAAAATGATATAAAAGTCCGCGTAGGGACGGCAGAAGCATCAGCAGAAACTGATACAACGATTTCGACCAAGTCTTCAGTGAAAATCCTAACGGTAAGTTTATTTTAAAAAAAAACAACCTCTTTTTTGTTCAATCGAATCGGCTTTATGACGACACAGTGAGCGGGCACAATCATGTCATAAAGAAGCGTTCAAACATGTGCACCACACTGCCAGACAAAAAGCCGGCTGAATTAGTTCGAGTAAAGACAAACAACGATTTCACGGTTCGGTGAACGTGTATACTAAACCTTCTCTCATTTTTAAAAATATTATATTATCGTTGGTTTTAATTAGGGATGTGACGGAGCTGATGAAAATCCGCATCTGTCGAATTCGGATTTGGCAAATATAAATCCGTCGGATTCGAATGCGGATGCGGATTTGGTCAACACTTGGCTAAAGGGGGGTAAAATACGTTCATGACCAAATACGACGTCTAATCTATGGACAGCTGAGTAAGGGTCCAGGAGTTTAGTTTTATATGTTTTCTTTATTTCGGATTTTCGAAATTCTCTAGGTTTTTAAATTCTAGTTACGATTTCTACGGTCGTGTTTGATCTGAAAATGGTAACTTTTCAAATTCGAATCCGATGGAATTTTTTTTTAAATCCGTCGGATTCGAATTTGCTCAAAAAACGTCGAAGTTCGAATGTCGTCGGATTCGAATTCGAACTTCGTCACATCCCTAGTTTTAATAATCACAATTACACGTCAGCGGAGATTCAAACAATCGTTGGCAAATATTTCTGGACAATACATGTATCACCGCGTCGTCTACATCAGTACTGACCGCAAGCCAGAGCAAAGGTCATGGAGAGACACCCCAACACGCGACCACGGAATATAAATAGAACATAACGTGCAGATTGTTTTGGATAGGTCTTCCGTTCGCCATTCATTTTTTTTTAAATATAAGTTGTAAGTAAAGGTTCCTTTTAGGGGCAGAGAGAGATAGAGAGAGAGAGACAGACAGAAAGAGAGAAAGAGAGAAAGAGAGAGAGAAAGAGAAAGAGAGAGAGAGAGAGAGAGAGAGAGAGAGAGAAAGAGAGAACAAAACTTTAAAAGCTTATTGATAGCTATTTCATTACCCAAAACCTAGTTACATTACACAATTTCGTTGAATTACTACATTGCATAGAATGGTAATATAGCGAAAGCGCGTCATGTTCTATTTATATTCTGCGCACGTGACTGATGGGCATATGCGTGGGAGTGTTTGGGAATTGCTTTTTCTTTTAATTTTGTATTATTATTTATTCATTTTTTACTCTCCAATAGATATATATTATTATTTTTTTCTATAGCATTACGATTAAATATATAAAATACATCAAATCTTTTCTCAAGGCTAATAAACAGTGACGTAGGGAGGGTACTGTACAGGGCGCCGAAAGAGCGCTGCTAAATGTTTTTTTTTTTGCACAATTCAGATTGAGAGGCGGGCGCCAACAACAACAACAACAACAAATGTAACGCGCAACAAACCGCCACAATATTTATGCTAAACAAAAATTCCAATGTTTCGGTGCTAATAAAACGCCAACTCCTATTTACAGATTCATCTTTGAACAATCTCTCGTGAGCCCTAGCTTCTCAGGCCGAGACGCAGTTGAGTCCCCCCCCCACACACACACAAGCGGGCGTGCTGTCAAGTGAACCATGCAGGGCCTTATACGACTCGGGCTGGTGACTCTGGTCTCCGTCATCGCCGTCAGCCTGATCCAGGGCCAGGTGATGCCCGCTCCGGGGTTCCCGTTCCCGCCCCCGTTCTTCTTCGGCGGAGGCGACTACGACGACGACGGCAGCGCCGGGTTCTTCAGGGTGATCTACTGCAGCCAGTGCTTTCAGAACATCAGCGACACACTCAGCTGCAGGTTGTGTTTTTTCTCCTACTTCAAAAAGGATTGAATTGCGCCGCCACGCCGCCGAGCGCGCGAGCGTGGTGCCGAGACCAGAATTCCATGATAGAGAGAGAGAGAGAGAGAGAGAGAGAGGGGAGTCAAGCGACAAGATCTGACCGTATGTTACAAATAAAACAATAACCGGATAAAGCAACGAGTAAATTTTCCATCATCCTTGTACATATGATCCACGAACATATAAATATATTAATTTTTTTTTTTACTACAAATTTCTGTTTAACATGTGTACATCAATAAATATAAACAGGAATCATTCATTTCTCTGGAGTTTTTTTTTTTATAGTCGCCAATGCCGATAATCTATGTTATGTTTATAATTATATAATTATATATATATATATATACACACATATTTTAAACATAATACACCGTATCAAACAAGCGGTGATGTTTACCCCCCCCCCCTTTTGATGACGACGCTGTCACTGACTACGATCGCTAAGTGACCAACAAATAGAGTCATTTGAGGGAAAGTTAGGTGTGAGTGGGGAGAGGCGGTGAGGGGGGGGTGGTGGTTCGGAATAGAAAACCCACGCACTGGGTATAAACGAAAGCCCAAAACAAACCCAAAGATAAATATAATAATAGTATCAGTGACTATCACAAACATGTAACTAGATCCCCACGTGGGGGGGGGGATCGCACTTAACATAAGGTGCTAAGACTTTATATCGAAGTTTATTTGCAGGTTCGCTGAAATTCATGATGGACATGCCCCCCCCCCCACCCCACCCACACACATGCACCCACCCAAAAAAAAAACAAATTCCCTCAAAGTTGATTCACATAGAGCGATTGTCTTGTCTCGTGGTGCGGGGGCGGCCCATAATGGGCTCTTATATTTGGCCGAAGGGCCGGAGCAGGAGCGGGGACAGTGAATGTCTATGGCGTGAAGGAGCTGGAGATGGGGGGGGGGGGTCAGTATTAAATAGCCTGCCGGCCGGATTAACCACGATCCTGGTCTATCTTCATATGCTGGTGACAATTTAAAAAGAGAGATAGTGTGTGTGTGTGTGTGCGTGCGTGTGTGTGTTTGTGTGATCTAGACCGATGCGGTCCTGACTACATTATCGGTTCAAAGATTGATATGCAGACTAAAAAAATAAATAAACAAATTCAGATTGTTTACATTTATCTCAAACAGAAGAGACTCATCGTGCCCAAACACACAAGTAAATAATGTTTGATATTTGATCAGCAACAACTGATTGTATGAAGGATAACTAGACATTGAATATCCGGAAACAAGGGTGGGAAAAGAGGGTGTTCGGGCCAATATATATATATATATATATATATATATATATATATATATATATATATATATATATATATATATATATATATTGAATTAAAAAAACGTGTGAAAGGAGAAAAAACACCAACTATCTGCAGTGAGAGAACCATATGGACGATATCAACCTGTTTACCAACACGTCCAAATACAACAGCCACCACACAACAGTGCGATTGCTATCTTTCACTTAATAACCTCGCATGGCGTGCTTCCCCCCCCCCCCACACCCCCCCCCCCCCCACACCCCTGCATGAATAGCAAAAGGCTGTCGCGTAATATTCAAGGATATTAAAATCAAAGAAGAAAAAACAAAAACTAAATAACAAACAAACGATGTGGAATCAAGGATGTCGTCCATATTGGATCAAACACAATCTCTACAACAACAACAACACCAGGCGACAGGATTCGGTCTTCGGGGCCAATGATGTCTCTTCGGCACATCTGTCGCACCGTTTTCCGGTGGTGAAGAAAAACAAACAGCCAATGTAGAAGATCCTGCTGCCGCAGCATATATATAGCCAGCGAAGTGTGGAGCAGACTCCATGTCCAACAGCAGCCCGAAATCGACGGACGTGCTGATAACTTTCGTCACTTATACATCAAAGAGTTATCTCTAGTCAACTGGTGAGTACAGGTGGTTAAGAGTAATAGTAGTAGAGCAGAATAAATTAAGCACTGATACGTTACGATCACCATCTCTAGTCATTTTGGATGGTAGTAATGCTATTGTTTAATAAATCAAAGCAAAAAAAAAAAAAAAAAACATATACTATGAATGTTGTTTATAGCTTGAGATAGGGTGAATTTTTCGCCCCCCTCCCCCCAACTGTAACACAAAGCTAAACCGTTCGTTCAAATGTGAGACAACACAGTATCTACCACAATGAACACAAAAAGGCTTTTAGTTGACAGTAGTGTTTCTCCTATTCAGTAATTATTTTCTTCACTCATATCACTGCTTTTGGCTTACCAAATCTTGTTAAATCTTGCGACTCTGTAAAGTGTTGAATGCTATAAGACAATCAGGAATAAACTTCAAGCGTGCTTTTCAAAAAAAAAAAAATATCAACAACTAGGGAGCGACCGATAATCGGATCGGTATCGGACCGATATTGGCACTATCGGTTAATATCGGATCGGCTGATTTTTTGTAGGGTGCAACCGATAATCGGACCGATATGGGCACTATTGGTTAACTATCGGACCGGCCGTCTTTTGGCTGACGATACATTGTTTTTTTTTTTCACAAATCTAGTAACTCTAAACTGGTTTTGGTTTACAGAGTTAAAGTTTACTTACAGACTTCCAGTTAACTGCTCACCCGAGTGAAGAGATTTACTGATATAATTAAGTGTTTTTAATTTTTCAAACTTTTTAAAAAAATCTGCTACAAGTGAATTCAGTAAAAATTACAAAGATTAACGAAGAAAATTATTTTAATTTCATCACAACTTTCACAAGTTAGTGAAGTTACAATTAACAATTAATATATTTTTACTTTTTTTTTAGTTTGACATTAATTATTTACAACTTTATCTTACTTTTCTGTTTGTGTACAAGTAAAAACAACAAATTGTTTGTTATAAGTTTAATTTTAAACAATAAACATTCAGATTTCTGAAATTATGCAGGCATGGTTTGTGTTTCTGACTTCGGTCTTCCGGTCCGTTTTTTCAAATCTTTTGTTCTTCTAATCTTCTTCATCTGCAAGACACCCTTTCATTAATAGCAAAATATCGGCATCGGTATCGGCAAAAATGCTGGGGGAAAATATCGGTCTCGGACTATCGGTAAAAAGGCATATCGGTCGCTCCCTATCAACAACGCAGGCTCCGCTACTGCTTAGACCGTCTCCGTTTCCAATCGATGACATGTGCCAAGAGATTGGCCGATAAGTAGGTCCATATTTATTCATTGACGGAATTTAAATATGTAGAAATTAGGAATAAACACTTTCGACTCATACAATGTACATGATCAACTTTAAAAAAAAAAAAGACACGGATGCTAGCTCAGAGGGGAAACTCAGAATATAAATTACACAGAATGCGCATTGCCCAATTTTAAATTGGTTTTTCAGAAAGCCCCCACATGTGTGTTTTATTCTACTGTATATCATTATATATATATATATATATATATATATATATATATGCGATTAAAAAGGAAAATAACACAAACGGCGGTATATTTTTTTAGTCATTATCAGGAGACTTCAAAGTAGCGATGCGATTTCTCTGCTCTGTGGTGTGGAACAAATCTGCGCCACGTTCACTTTGCGCCGCGCACACGTCTTTGCAGCTGGGCGTATATACACGTTTTTCGTTTAGAATGCCCAAAGTAGCGCGCAGACAATATCCTTTTCATTGCAACACGGCCGCCTCAAAATTAGAGGAGACACTGGTCAGGTTAACAATAATTAAAAGGCTCATTAGGTGCCGATAAAGATGAGAGGATAATAAAGGTTTCGGATTTGAACCCCCTGCGACTCTCATTTCACGTGACATCACCGCCATCGTTAAGTTTTATTTAGCTGGGTGAACTTAGGAACTTTCACCAGGATAAGAAAAAAAAAAAGAAATAAAAAAAAAACCCCCCGGGTCTCTCGGCGAAATTTCAAACCCGGGATCTCCGGATTGACAGTCCCACGCAATACGCCGCACGACCACCTCCGTTCCCCCCCCCCCCCAAACTAGATAGCAATAGAGGGTTAGAACTGGTTTAAACAGATAATATATCTATATCTATCAATACACACACACACACACACATACACATATATATTTATATATACTTTTTTTTGTTTGGGGGGGGGGGCTGTGCGGAGAGTTTTTTATAAGAAAAAATTGGAACGCAATGATAAAGAATGTTTGTAAAATATTTATTTATTACGTGAACAAGTATTTAGTTATATACTATGTGATTATTATATATAATTAATTCATATTATATTTTTACATCATTTTTACGTTATGCATATTGATAGAAGTATATTTTATAATAGAATTTTATTTTTGGAATTAATATGGGGGGGGGGCTGCAGCCCCCTAACGCCCTGGCTACGGCCTTGTGTGTGTGTGTATATATATATATATATATATATATATATATATATAATAGATGGATAGATATAGATATTTGTACATATGGTTATGTCAACGAATTTTTTTTTTATATCTTTAATCCTCAGCGTCATTACCAAACAATCCCCAGCGACTGTCGAACCAAATCAACCGAAACGATGAACAAGCTCGTCTTTCTCGCCGTCATGCTGGCCGTGTTCGCCTTCTGCGCCATCGCCCCGACGCTGGCCGACTTCGATGATCAAGAGTGCTTCCTGAACTGCGCCCAGCGCAACAACTGCAGCAACAACCCCATCTGTTACCTAAGCTGCTGCGAAAGATGCGACTGACGCACGCCTGGGAATCAACTGATGTCTAGCACCAAAAAAAAAATATAAAAATGTGTTCTCTGATTAGAAATCAATAGATATCGCTCATCACAGCAGGTTATATAATTGAAGACGCCGAAAATAAAAGTATATGTACATTTATAAAATAGTATGCATTAATAAATTATTTACTGTCAATATTATCTCAAGCGTACTGTGTTCTACTGACTAATAACATAAAGGATGTGGGTATTTGAGATGTGCAAAGATTGGAATAAAGAAATGACCATGCCGTTTTACGGAATGTAAAAGGCCGGTAATTCAAATCTCGGCGCAGTTGAAATGAAGCGTTTTAAGCCGGAGTATCCATAACCGCTCAAAACGCCCTCGTGTGAATATATATGTGTAATAATTGAATGAAGCGTTTGGGGCGTTTTGTGGCTAGCCACGCAACCCCCCCCCCCTTTATTATGCCGCGGACTACAGAAACAATTCATTTTTCCCGATGTCCCCCCCCCCCTCAAAGGGTCACGGGAACTTTACTATAAAACGCGTTTAGCACCATAGTGCATTCATCTACAATGTGGGTTTGGCTTCAAACGTTTCAATTGATTAAAAAAAAAATAACAACAACAAAAACAAAAACCTGCGCACAGAGAGACAAAGCGAAGAGCCTCAGTTCTCAGAACTGGTTAACAGTGGTCCTCAGAACTGGTTAACAGTGGTCCTCAGAACTGGTTAACAGTGGTCCTCAGAACTGGTTAACAGTGGTCCTCAGAACTGGTTAACAGAAGATTCTCAAAGCGTGCGGTCGCGGGCTCAATTAAAGATGGTCGCCAAACTTAATGATTTAATAACTATCATTATTTAAATCCGGAGTATTTTTTTTTTTAATTAATTTTAGATTTTCTTTCTTTTTTTTTCTTTCCTCCTTAGTTACAGGTGGGTCTCGAAAACCGAAAAAAAAGGTGGGAACCACTGTAATCCATGAACAAGTCATGGGACATTTGTATTCCAGTGAGGAGTATATGTAGACAACAGCGAAAAGCTGAACGGTTCAAAACATAAAAAGCCCAACACAACCCCTGGTAAATCAGTGTTTCATTTATTTACTTATGTTTGTCTGCAAGTCGGGGAGAGAGACGGTCACTCAACGGTGACACTCGGGCCGGTGTACACCGCTAGGCTCATTCGGTTGCAGCCTTAGATCCCGGAAAACATCGGCCCTCGCCGGTTTACACCGCTAGGCTCATTCGGCTGCAGCCTTAGATCCCGGAAAACATCGGCCCTCGCCGGTTTACACCGCTAGGCTCATTCGGCTGCAGCCTTAGATCCCGGAAAACATCGGCCCTCGCCGGTTTACACCGCTAGGCTCATTCGGCTGCAGCCTTAGATCCCGGAAAACATCGGCCCTCGCCGGTTTACACCGCTAGGCTCATTCGGCTGCAGCCTTAGATCCTGGAAAACATCGGCCCTCGCCGGTTTACACCACTAGCCCCACGAGGCTGCAGCCTTAGATCCTGGAAAACATCGGCCCTCGTTAATCAGAGAGAACAGTTACACGTTTAGTCACTTTGATCGCAACATTTAGGCCCTTATTTTTGGTAGCAAGCCTCGGGCCCCGCCATAATGTTAATCCCGCCCTGGGTGGAGGAACTAGAGCGTTAACTGTGTCGATTTTATGACATAAACCAAATGTGTTGATCGATACAGGAACAGAAAATTTATTTATTTATTTTATTTGAAAAGATTACACCATAATCAAAAACGCATAAATATATGTATACAATGTACTGTGAATGTACTCCATATATATATATATGCAGTGTTCTAATGACGAGAAGTACTGACTATACGGGATGTGTTGTGAGACGTGGCCGGGTTTTTTTTTGTCTAGACCGGTGGTCCCCCAGCCCCTGGGTCGCGGAGCGGAACCCGGTCAATAGTACTGGGCCGCCCAAGAAACACTAAAAATTAGTTCGTTTTTTTATTTACTGCGGTGTATTTGTCTCAGGATTGTGAAACTCTCTTTGGGCGAGAGGTCGACCGGGAGCTGTGATGCCGTGAGCGGCAGTAACATCGTAAATCAAAACAATCTCAAATATAAATAAACGATATATAAATAGCGATATATATATATATATACATATATATATATATATATATATATATATATATATATACACACACACACACACACACAATATGCACAAGACAGTCGCTACAGATTGTTTTGTGGACGAAGGAGAGAGAGAGAGTCGGTGTGAAAACAACAAGACACATTGAAAGGTGATGGCTTTTTTTTTATGGCCACTAATTATGCGCTGAGATGACACATGTCGCGGTAAATAGACTCAGCATGCTAATGTACTGCCAACTTACTACAGTCAACAAATTGGAGCGAGAGAGGGGGGGGGGAATCGGAAGAGAGAGAGAAAGGGGGGGGGGAGATAGGGAGGGGTAGAGAGAGGGAAGGGAGAGAGAGAGACCTATTCACCAAACATCACCGGGTCTCAACATAGATGACAAAGTCGGGGATCCGGTGCTGTCATCGAAAGACAACCCCCTTTCCCCCCCAACCCCCCCCCTATACATATTTAAACAAAACGGGGGACAATAGAGCTTTTTTTTTTTCGAAAATGCTCTAAAAAAAGAGTCACAAAGGATACTTGAAAAAAAAAAATATGAATAATGCTTGAGACAAAGATAAATTAAGGTGGGAGCACACTGTGTCAGTCGTTTTGGTAAACATGGATGCGATGTCAATCAAACAAGGATATTTCGTTTACGTACGCGAGTCACCAAAACTACTGTCTCTCGACGCGCGTGTGTGCGTGTGTGTGTGTATCAGATGTACTTATTATGTACTTTGTATAAAATACGCCAGGCCGAGCACGGACGAAGCAAAACAATATCAGTGTGTACACTTTTAGGAGGGAAAGTCTGGAAAGTTTAACGGTGAGTACTACTGAAAATGTTTTTTTTTTAATTATTTAATACTTTGAAGTCACGTGAACCTGATAATCTTAGGTTCGAATCCCATTCGAATGTATGTGTGTATATACACACACAAATATAATGTTACAAGCTGGTTAAAATCCTATTTGCACCATTTTCGTTGTGTTACACGCTAGTGGACTTGATAGCCTAAGGCTCAACTCCTCATTGCGGGGTAAAAATTCCACCGATTCCGTAGGCTGGTACTGGTGGTGTGCACATCTCTTCTGTCCACATTGGTTTGTGAGAGTAAAATGATGCTGGCATCAATACTATAGCAACTCTATCTCTCACAGTAATGTTTTTATCAATTAAAAAAAAAATGGTGAGTGGATTTAACTTTGTAACGTCACATAAAACAAGGGATTGGAGCGTTAGATTTTGCTTGATGCTGATACTCGCTGAGGACATAGCTTCTACACTCACGCGACCAATGGTTTACATGAAACAGTAAACTATTTTACGCTTATATCATACCTACAATTTAACACACACACACACACACACACACACACACAAGAATAGCATATACCCCCCCCCCCACTCTTTTCCTCCTTTCAAATTAAAAAACCTGGTGCGCAGCAATGTCACGTGTCACATGTTCCCTTTTATTTTTTTTTCATCCACAGCTTTTGGCGATCACAGCAAAAGTCGAGAGAGAAGTCACCGGGCCCCACAAGCACTCCGGCAAAAATGAGCCACGCCCTCATTGCCGGCCGCCTGGTCATCCTGCTCGCCCTGAATCTGCTCTGCGCCGTCTGCATGGCGCAGCCGGAGCTCGACCAAGACTCCGCCTTGACCTACTTCTTTTGTTTCTTCATGCAGGGCTCACAGGGGTGCTCGAGGACAGTCACTGACTGAATGGGCGGTTGCCCGGAACACAAAAATGTTGCCAGATTGTGCTACGTTTCGCAAATGCGCTACAGCCTAAAGGCCTTTTTGTCACAGTAAAGAAATTTTGTATCAGAAATATATTAAATGAAGTTTTAATTGTATAAGAATAAAATGTGTGTGCTACTTTGTGCTACATTTTTATTTTCTGTTCAGGCTCCATTCCCATTCAGTACAAAACTTTCTGGCAACAAAGGCCACGGAGAAAATTTGGAGAAATCTAGCCTAGATTAACTGTAAATAATCATCAAACTTAATGCATTTTCTTAGCACACACACGGTCAAACATTTAGATACTGCAATATATTCATTCTGATTAACGCCTCACAAAGAGAATCAATAAACTTGTGATTGTACACGGCTGTCTTTGTTTGTTTATTTGTAGCTACTGGGAGTAAGCTATTTATAACTGATTGTGTATACATGCCAATAAACCACACATCAATGCCGGCAATTAAATCAAGCAAATAAAAAAAAAAAACGTTCAAAGGAAACAAATTTATTTCAAACCAGGAACAAAATACATATGTCACCAGTGGCGCAACAAGGGGGAAGGGGCAAATGCCCCCCCCCCTCAACTCCCCCGAAATTAAAAAAAAATATATAAGATTAGACCAAAATTAGTCACATGTAGGTAAGTTGTATCTCATGATGTTTAATACACGTGATTTTTTTTCCCTGCACCCTCCCCCCCCCCCCCCCCGGAAAGTTTGGTCTAGTTGCGCCTCTGTATGACACTGAATAAATTATTAAATGAATCCTAAAAAAGGTGTATTTAAGTAACACGTTTTTCATTAACCACACTGTACGCCCCTCGGCGTTATATAATAGCGCTTGGAAATTTCTGTTAACACCTCCTCGTGTTTTTTTTTTTTTGGTATTTGTTTTTGATACAAGATTCAAAAGACACTGGACAACGCTTCAATTAGAACCGGGGAGAAAAAAGCCATCTCTAAATACATCCTATGCCGAAACAATAACCACTTCTGACATCAGTCTCCGCCCCCCCCCCCCCCCCCCATCAGAGATGAGCGGACAGCGGACGCGTCAGCTTGAAGACGCAGATCCACAGACTTTTCCGAATCCGCGGGCTGACAGCGGACGCTTCGTATGGTTAAGTTGCGGACTCGCGGACTGACGCGGATCTTCTTTAGCGTTACCATACAAAAATTCCAAGTAATTTAAACAGCTAAATTTCAGCAATGCGGACGCGCGGACTGACTGCAAACCAATATTGTAAGATTCTGCGGACGCGGTCGCGGATCATTGATAGAAATCCATGGACGGACGCGGACGCTAAATTTCAAGATCCGCACACCTCTGCCCCCCATATCTCCTCAATCCGAAAATCTAGATTATAAATGTTCGAGGGAGCAATGGCATAGCAAGCTGTCGCAAATCTACCGAGAGGTGAGACAGTCAGCATGTTTCCCCTCGCATTGATTCAATCGCTTGACCTATGACTTAAGTACTGGCTTCAATCAGAGTAACAGTGCAGAGCAATGACATAAGCACACATACTGATAGAACATGTGTTTGGGGGGGGGGGGGGGGTTTGGATGGTGGAAAAAAAAACAGAGCGGGGAGAACAAATATGGGGGGGGGGGGGAAGGGCGATGGGTGAAGGAAAGGCGAAAAGGGGCGCTGATACTTGGCGCTCTCTTTGTATGCGCATTACTACTTTGAAGAGTCGCTGTGATAAAGTCTGATTCCTCTGCGAGTATTTGTCGTACCGCTTCGCGCATTTCCCAAGTGACTTTTCTTGCCATAAAGACATTTAAACTCATTACAATGAATATAAGTCATCAATCAATTGCAAAAAAATGAATTCATGGAGCGAGAGCATGGATGCACAATTTCAAGAAAATCGACCCCACAAAAATCAATTACAAAAACTTGTCAATTTGACCATAAATTTCTAGTAGAGAAAACGATCAGAAATAGAATAGAGCGCGCGATTTTATTCTATAAACAAAACAAAAAAAAAAGCCAACCATTCTGAACTATACGTCATCTAACGCTAACATTCTATTACTAGCTGTACCCTGCAAAACCTTTGCATAGAGTTGTATCCCCCTTAGGCTTGATCGGTAGGCTAGGTTATTTTTTGGTTTCGGGCAGATACACTTTTTTCTGATTGTATTTTGGACTGGAATACTGTTGTATAAATTCTGTACTTTCAATTTGACGCAGAATCCAAAATCGCTTTTATTATATTCGATTGCTGTGGATAAAAGTGAAGCAGTTATCGGACGATACCCAATGGTCACCTGGTCCATGACCCAGACCAAAGGCTGTAGTAGTTAGTTCCCAAGGTGAGGGACGAGACTTAAAACTTCTCAATTTCCCGGCGTCGGACGTGTCCCGGGATGACGGGATTAAAATGGTTCTCATCCCGGGATTAAATGTGTCATTTTAAAGAGGGATTAAAAAATTAGCTTAACGCTAAGAGACGAAATAATACATAATTATTTTACTGTGTCTTATAAAGCAATATATAAATAACATGCCTGTAACAACGAAAAAAAAAAAGCTTTTGTATCTTATGGAAAATTTCCACACCAAAGAAAAAAATGCCCAGTTTCATTCAGGACTGGAAATGGTATAGTCCGAAGTGTGTGCGTGGGGTGGGGGGGGGGGTAAAATTGTGAAAGTTGATCATTCTATTCGTTCAGCCATTTAAAAAAAAAAAGGGGGGGGGGTTGGGGTCAGGGGAGGGGGGAGTACAGAGGAGGGAGGGAGGAGTTCACGGCAAAGCCGGTTCGGGGAAAACCGCAGAATTTTTGCATTTCTAGATGGGAAGGAACTGCGGTGGTCCTAAACCATTGGATGTCGCCAGACAAAAACAAGACGTTTCACGTCACCTAGAAGTAACTCAGGTCATGTTTTTTTTTGTTTTGTTTTAAATATGACTGTCAGTGACGTCATGTTCCTAGACTGGGCGTGTGAGCGCGTGCGTGTGTGTGAGTTCGTGCGTCTGTAAGGTAAACAAGCCCAGAAAAAAAAATCATTAGAAACATTTCATTCAGAACCTATTTTGTATTTACGCAAAGTACAGTTGACTGTCATATTGTGTACGTGGCTATGTTGATGTACCGAGTCGTACGTACGGTGTTTATGACAGTTGCGCTGTTAAGACTGGAGAAACATAGTGCACAATGAAACGCATTATTTTATTTTTTTATTAAATGCCGGAACGCTGACACCAAGTACTGCATTGTGTCAACTGAATTCATCATTGAGTCGTTTATCAATATTATTTACTTTTTTTTATCACATTTTCCTGCCAATCAATGGTCATCGGGGCAGGCGAAGTGTAGAATTCATCTGTTTCTATAACATGGGTTAGCACAACGCCCAGCCAACTCCCCCAACTTAAAGTCAGGTACCCATTTAAAGCTGGGTGGACTTGGGGAAAAAATCCCAAGGTTCTTACTGAGATTCGAACCCGGGACCCTCCGGTCGACAGTCGAGCGCTCTACACCGCACGACCACCCGTCCCCTCTTAAACCGAATAATTATTCAGAAAATAGATGAAAACTATATACACACGTATAGAAATCAGTCAATTAATCAAAATTTTACTCCTAACTGAAATATATATAATATACAGATATATACATATAAAATGACTAAGATGGCAGCCCTACCCAGATCACGCCCATTCCGTACCCTTTATGTTGGCATTCATATACACATCAGTTCAAACAGAGAGTAGATAAAAAAAAAATTTAACAGGTGACTTTCAATAATCCCGGCTGGTATATAAAACATAAAAAAGGTCGTCAGTAATAAAACAATCGATACATGTTTAAAAGCCGTTTTTATCGACATCATGGGTGGGGGCAGGGGAAATACAAATATTGACAGCGCCGTCCTGCTAGGGCCACCCGGCATGACCTCCTTACGACACAACAGGCAGGATAGCCCAGAGCTGATCGCATACAAGGAACACATGCAATCCCTAGAGATAAAAAAATAAAAACTACTACGCAAAAAACAAACTAACCTAACAAACAAAACAATGAAGGTGTCAAAGGTCACCATGTTCATGGTTGCGGTTTTTTTTTTAAATCAAAGCAAATTTTTAAAAAATTAATAAATAAAAAAAAAAAGAAAATTAAAAGCGTCATCTATGATAGTCACAACAACCTATTTACCTAAAAAAAAAAAGAGCGACACCTAAGATTCAACCCTACCCCCCCCCAACCTCATAGTACCACCAGTCCGAGTAATTTCCAAATGTCTATCATCACCAAAGTCAAGGCGGAGTACAACAGACAACCCCCCCCCCCCAAAGGCATTTGTACTTAAAAATCGCAAAAACAAGAAATTACAAGAGAAAAATAAATCCTGGTTTTCAAAGTGTTTTAACAAAACATCAAAAAACAAAACAACCAAAGTTGACGAAACAAATTAGGTCAAAACACAATTCGTTGTCGCAAGACGAAGATGTTCATAGAATTGTTCATATGTACACAAATATCCCCCCCCCCCCCAAAACATGGTCAATCAAAACAAAAATCCTCACAGGGGTATTTAAGTCAGTCGCTTCCATGCCACGGTGTGTATACAGATGCGCTCTATTCCGAATCGAGGGGGGACTTACAAACACACACACAAGCATCGACCATCTCTCGTGAGTATGAACCAGACATTTAGGGACTTTCGAGCTGTTTTATTGTTATTTGTTTTAATAACTTACAGCCCACTATAACACAGGGATTGTATCGGGTCGTTCAGAGAATCGTACCTGTCTGTTTGTTTATTTACTTTAGTCAACAATAATGTCTAGAGCCGCACCATAGTCATCTTGTCAAAAAAAAATTTTCAACCAAAATAACTTAATGTATAAAAATAAAAATTACATTATAAAAAAAAATATTTTATAAAAAAAAAAACAACGTATTTCTTGCGTACTAAAAAGCAGAAAAATAATTCTTTTATGAGCCTGAAAAAAATTTCTGAATACATTGGTCACATGGTAATAGACTTTATAAGAGCTTCTAATTTTTATAAAACGAAAAACGTTGGGCGCATGAATTTTATATTATGTGAATGTTTTGTATTACAGTGTCAGAATCTTCAAATGTTAACAATTAAATCCCAAAAGAATTATTACAGAAGGTTTACGAAATATCACGATATTGCAGATCATCTATTAGAACGTCGATAACAAAACGCATATGAGTATGTAAATTAATTCTAGTGCCTTAAAACCTAAACTCATGATAGAGAATGTAATACTTGTAAAGTCAATTGAATCAATACATTAAACAGCTTTTCATTTATAGAAATTAGAGTATGTTAGAAAGGTCTGGATGTTTGTGTCCATGCGCCCAACGTTTTTCGTACTGTGAAGAATTCGGTAAGATTCGATTAAACAATGGTTCGGACAAAGAATCATAAATTAGGTAATATTCCTCAAATGTCGATTCCGAAACCAACAATATTTTTTTTTCTCGATGTATCCGATTCTCGATTCAAGTCACAAGTCGATGAGAAATACAAGGTCAAGTTTTTTTGTATTTTCTTTAACGATCTGCTAGGTCATTTAAACTAACGTTAATCCCTTAACATAGCCGAGATTGCAATGGCCGTGCAGGCACTACGGGGAGACGTCCCCAATTAATCTCAGCGAGAATCGAACCCGGTAACTTCACAATGACAGCTGGCCGTCCTCGTTCGGCCATCCATTCCACCCCCTTCCGCGCGCCTTGAGGGCGGTTACATGGGTGATAAGGATTACCAGCATGCGCCACTGAAGCGCGGATGAGGGGAGGGGAAGTTTACCACCCAGGATACCTTCCACGACGCACGACTGAAAACTCCCGAGGAAAAAAAATCGGTGTGAAATATTAATAAAGTTTGAAGAACGAAAAACAATGTACTGTTACAGAACGGGGGATTGGGGCGCATGGAGAAAGGGGGGGGGGTAGCTGTCTCTTTGCACAGGATCAACTACGGACACGGTTACCAAAATGTAGGTCACGTTGAAAGTGAAAATACTGCGAGGCCGGGACACTGAGGTGAGAGAAACAACCTATTTACCTGAACTGCGGCGCAAGTTCTACACGCCCCAGGGGCTATCTACCATTACCTGTCATCCGTAGCGACTTTGTGACAAAAAGCTGTCAAGCTTTAAGTCTCTCTTCCCCCCCCCCCTCGAATGTACAGGTGAGAGGAACAGGGCTAAATATTTCTAAACAAGTAAATAATGTTTTGTTTTCGTGAATGTTGCACAGGAAAACAAAATCCATATATTCAGCAATCATATTTTCAGCAATCATATTTTCAGCAATCATATTTCATATTCTCTTTCACCCACCAACATTTTCTTTCATTCCAATATAAAACCTACAAGGAGTTAAATAAATCATATTAATGTGGCCGATACTATTTTTTTTTTTTAAAGAAGAACTGGCGGGTAGGTTTAGTTTGCGTCCCGGTCTAATGAACAATGAAACATTGAGTGCAGCAATTGAAGGAATTAAGTAAACCAAATTGTGCTGGACATAAGACATTTAAAAAGGATCACAGTGCACAATGTCACAGCTCAGTTTATCAATTAATATGATTTCTTCGCACGCGTCATCCTATGCAAAAGGTACCGCCAAGTACAAGGTTTGCAAACATCTACAACCTTTCTGCGGTTTTTTTTTTTTATTAATTAAGACGTTCAATTAGTACTAATACTAGTCCATATAAACACTCCATTCACCTACTTCTGGTAACGGCCATTCGGTTGAATTAAAGTGCCCCCTATGACCCGAGATTCATAAAACTTCACAATCTATTTTAATCTTTTTCACCTTCCACAGGTGCAACAAGTGACCGGGTAAATCCGAAAAATCTTCTTTTGTTGTTGTGACAGGAAGTGACCAGACTTACTTTCCAGGAAACATTTACAAAAAAAAAAATATTACCGCCGGAATGTTCATCGCCTACGCTCTACTGCTGCTCTGCGCTCTTCACCGGGTGGTCTCACAGCCTCCCCCACAGCCGCCCGTCGTCGGACCCGGGTTCCCGGGTGGATTTTTAGGCGGATTCGGTGGAGGGAACTCCGGCGGCGGCTCGGGCCAGGAGAAGCAGTGCACCGTCTTCTGCATGCTGATCAACTCCTGCACGGACCCGCTCATCTTCCAGCCGTGCTACCGCTTCTGCAATAGCATGTGTGGCGACGACTAGAGAGCATCCCCGAGTCCAGTGTTGCCAGATTGCGCCTTATCATTTTTTTATTTTTTTGCAAGGTGCTACTTTATAAAGCCTTGCGCGACAAAAAATGTTTCTTAGTTGAGCAAGAATTGTTTTTTTAAATATAACTACATGTATATTTTTTTCCAAAAAAAAAAAAAGTTCACTAATTGGCGCGCTACTTTGTGCTACATTTTCTTCCAGGCTCCGTGCTATATTTAGTCTGAACATGTCTGGCAACACTGCATGCAGTCGCCCCCCCCCCCTTTTCGTGTTCTGGGGGAGAAAAAAAAAGTTCTAAGCGGAGGATGGAGCGAAGAAGACAATTCATTGAACTTTTTAAACATTTTTTTAAAAGTGTATCCATGTAATATAAATATAAATAGACAATCCCGTGTACGTAAGTGGACATTACATTCCGTCATTCGAGTCTCAGTAAATGTAAGTCTCACGGGCTCCAATGAGCCAAAAATAAATCAACAACGATGTAACCCATTATCAAACTGTTTGGTTTTTTTTTTGTTTGTTTTGTTTTTGATAATTTTAGTCACTTGCTTCAATTGTAGGTGATATAACCTAAAGAACTAAGTCTAATAATATGAGACCCCTCCACCCCTACACCCCCCCCCCACCCCCGAAAAATAATAAAAGCCTATGGTAAAAAAAATAAAATAGTTATGTTGCCTTAAGGATCACTGGGGCAGATGACGTGTGAAATTCGTTCCGTTACTGTAACCAATGCATAAATGAGGATACTTTGTGGTTAGCACAACGCCCAAAGCCCCGCCTTTTACCCCCCACACACATACAATAGGTACCCATTTAAAGCTTGCTGAACTTTTGGTGCGATTCCAAACACTCTCATTGGGACCTGGAAAAAAATTCTCTTGGCTCTCACTGAGGATCGAACACCGCAACATACACACACCTATGGCATAACGTTGAGGTTTATATAAAAAAAAAAAAACTCTCCCTGGACAAAGACATTTTTTAATGCCAAGACCTGAAACAGTAATCGAATATTATTATTTTTTTAGACTTGGAGATGAGCACTAAAACTGTTCACACACATATACAATGGTAACACACACACACACACACAAACACACACAAGTGAATTAAAGATTGAAACTGTTCTGTATATGTTAAAAGTCTTCTTTCCGGATATATTACCAACTCATGATAATATTCATACATTTGGCTATCGATTCAAAATATCATACCTCTCCCCCCCACCCCCCTTT
Organism: Bulinus truncatus; assembly: GCA_021962125.1. Classification (NCBI taxonomy): domain Eukaryota; kingdom Metazoa; phylum Mollusca; class Gastropoda; family Planorbidae; genus Bulinus; species Bulinus truncatus. The sequence goes on along the minus strand of JAGDYQ010000036.1, from coordinate 2,175,888 downwards.
CCTACACATACAAACAACAAAGTGCGACCTCCAAGTGCAATTAATGAATTAGTCGTAACATTTGAGAGCATGAATTTGAAAAAAAAATGCCGTCATTTGTGTTCTTTTCCTTCATAATAGTGTAGCTCCTCAAATACTGTTAAACAGTAGAAGAATAACACAAATATAGCGGCTTTCGGAAATGTCAATTTAAATTAAAGATGCGCGTAGCACCTAAATACTGATACGCAATAACACCAATATGGCCGCTTCCGGAAGTGCCCATTTGAAACATTGAAGATGCGCTTTCCGTACCACTGTGCAGCACCTAAATATTGAAACACAACAACACAAATATGGCGGATTTCGGATGTGTACATTTAAATTGAAGATGCGCTTTATGTATAATTTATGTACCACTGTGCAGCACCTAAATATTGATACATTAATAAACACAAACATAGCGGCTTTCGGAAGTGTCAATCGAGATTCAAAGTGCGCTTTCTGTATGATTTATGTACCACAGTGTTTCACAACGCGTTAAAAAAAAAAGGGGGGGGGGGGGCAAGAAAACAGAAGACGGTGAAAACACGGCTGGTGATGACTCAAGCAGGAGAAGAAATCTATCAGTACGACTGATGGGAAATGAAAATAACAAAAAAATAAAAAAAAAAAACTTAAATAAAAAAAATAAATACAACTCCATGAGAGATGAAGACATCCCGCATCTTTTAATTTGGCAACCGGCAAGACGTCACGTGACGGCGCTTTTTTTTTTTGTGGGGTGGGGTGGGTGTGTGTGTGAGGTGGTGGGGGGTTACACCATGTAAAAAATAGGAAGAAAAAAAATAAATTACACTATAAGCCAACCATCACACAGTGTTTCTCAAAACTTACTAGGGGAGGTGGGCCGGTTCTCAAAAAAGGTTCTTATTCTATTTTATTTTATTTTATTCAGCCAATGCGACAAACTTTACCGGATAAGTTATTGGCACTCGTCTTATCAGTCACTTGGTTATCTCCACTGGCGCGGCGCGACTACCCCCCCCCCTCCATTCTATACGATAAAAAGATGTAACAGCCAGCGTTAAGTAATCGGGGGGGGGAGGGGGGAGGGGGGGAGGGGGGAGGGGGGGAGGCGGAAGGCGAGGTTAAGAGGTGATGGAGGGGGAAGTGGAAATTAAATTTTAAAAAAGGGGCGGGTTCATTTGACATTAAGTTTATGTTGACGAAATAAAAAAAAACAAGGTTTTTGTTTCTACTTGTGTTAGTTCCCCTGTGAGGGGACAGAGGGGGTGGAGGGTAAGAGAGAGAAAGAGAGTACTTCTATTTTCATTATTTCTAGAGATTGATATTGGGACCGGGGGGGGGGGAAGGAGGAGGGAGAATATGAAATCAAACACCAGATCAAAAGAGAGAGAGAGACACAGAGAGAGAGAGAGGAGGAGGGCGGAGGAGGGTGTATATTATTTTTGTTTTTAAACTTGTATATTTATTTCCCTCGGCGGTTTCATCAGTCCAGCAGGTATCCCAGCTGTTGAAAGCACCTGTTATGTCAATTAGATGATTTCTGCTCGTTTTAGCCCTCCTCTCTCTCTCTCTCTCTCTCTCTCTCTCTCTCTCTCTCTATATATATATATATATATATATATATATATATATATATATATATATATATATATTAAAGCGGCCCAATCATCAGCAGGTGTGTGGTCACGTGGTGTACACAGCAACTCAGTGCTGAGTGAGTTTAAAATACATGTATAATATGTATAGACAGTCATTTTTACTTTCAATCGGGAGAAACAGAGGGAGAGAAAAAGAGAGAATAAGAAGAAGAAGAAGAAAGGAAAGACTGAAATGCGAACAGCCCATGTAGGCGGACGAAGAGAAAAATAGATAGGAATTTTAATTAGATAAATAGATAGATACGAGAAAGACGAATATACACGGAGATAGGTGGAGAGATTAGTCAAATATATCAACAGACAGACAGCCAGATAGAGGGCTGGATGGACGGATAGTTGAACAGATAGATAGGCAGACAGAAGGATAGACAGACAGAAAAACCGAAAGACAGAAAGACAAACAGAAGAATAGACTTACAGGCAGATAGACAGACAAATAGAAAGATAGACTGGCAGACAGACAAATAGACAGACAGGGTAGAGATGTTGGTAGGTAGAGGGAATGATCCAAAAACAGTCCTGAACAAAACAAAAACAGTTATTTCTTTCATCACCTATCGAGGTGGTTGCTACCGGCACCAGTGTTTATATTTTCCTCCCCCGCCCCCCCCCCCCCAGGTGAAACATGGGGAAAAGAGCCACAGATGGGCTCCAGTGAACCCGCGTGTAGCGGACACAGGTAAGTGTCTTGTCGTAACACAGCTTGTCAGATCCATCAAAGCCAGCGACCCAGGATGAATGGGGTTCCATTGGAGAAAGTAAAAAAAAGAAAATAATCGAAAAATAAAATGTCAAAGATGGGCTTCCGGAAAGTGGAATGGAGGGGGGGGGGGTGTACAAACACACAACAGGTTCACCAAGGTCCAAGTTTTGAGGAAATTCTGTTAAGCAGAATTATTCAGAAAAATTATGCGATTCATAAAAAATAATACGTATCATTTCATCTTATTAATCGTGTGTTAAGTGCAGGGACGCAAGGAGAGGAGATTCGTACAGTGTACGAATATATACCACTGTGCTTTTTAGCTCTCTATCTCTCTCACTATCTCTCTCACTCTCTCTCTATCTCTCTCTCTCTCTTTTTTTTTTTTATCTTTTTTGGAAGATTGGATTATTGATACGAATGCAACTAAAAGTGTTAACGTTCTGCACTAATTTTTTGTTATGATCTATTTCGTAACTGATTTTGCCCAGGCCGTTCGTCTAGTGTAAAACACACAGAGACGCGCGCCATATCATAAAGCGTAGTTAGATTATTGCAGATATAGGCAGGTTGGTTCGGGGGGGGGGATGCAGGGATGGCGGTGGGGTGGGCAGGGTTGGGGGCTAGACACATGTACCTTTCGGGATGCTCTGAGCATCAATGTAATATGAAATAATATTTCAAGGTGCCCCTTTTTTTTTTTTGCAATGAGGGAGGGAGGGAGGGGGGGCGAGTTAGCAGCCCAGTTTGCCCATCCTAAAGGATCAGTGTTGATACGATACAAGTGAATGTTACTGCAGCGAAACTAAAAAAAAAAAAACGCCCAATGTGTCTCCGTGGAGAGTACTCTTACATCGACCTTTTGGGCTTTCAAAAGGAGTCACCCAAGAGAGGCAACTCGCGGCAGCCTTCGCACAAGAGCAGTTAATTTCTCATTTCAGGAACCAAAACTTCTCAGAGAGAAAAAAAAAAGGGGGGGGGGAGAGAATTTAATACAATTTAAAAATAAAAAACAAAAAAAAATGTAGTTTAAAATGTCTTCTATCAAACACCGTGGGGTCCTCCACGCCCGGTCAGGTTCACCGCGCCCCTGCCCCCACATTCTCCCCACGTCAGTACTGGAAACGATTTCATCTCTATTTTTCAACGTTCACACCAAACGAGGGGAAGGGGGTGGAGGGTGAATCTTTCTACCCAGAATCCAATCTCGAAAACCCTTACAACTTCCCTTTCAATCCTTGTTTTAAGAAACTCGTGGCCTCAATCCATCACGAGACTAAGACGAGATTTTTTTTTCTTTTTTTTTTTGTGAATGCGGCTCACTTAATGTAATTCCAATCCAGCACCGAAGTCTTACAAGATGCTCACCTTCAATTCAACGAGACCCGTGCGTCGAAAGGAAAGGAAAGGGTGGGGGGGGGGGGCGGGGCAATATCTAGTTTACAGACTTGTGGAGTGGGAAGCCACGACCGGCTTGTTCAATTAAGTGTTTCATTATGAGCTTTACCCTCGTCTTCTTTTATTTTTATCTCTCCTCGACAGACTACCTGATCAAGTGCGTGTGTGTGTGTGATGGGAGGGAGGGGGTATGGGTTTGGTGGGGGGTGGAAAGGACTGGAACCCTTCCCACCTTTTTTTTTATTATTATTATTTTTAACTAGCTGTACTCTGCAAAACTTTTGCATAGAGTTGTATCCCCTTAGGCTTGATTGGTAGGGTAAGATTTCGGGCAGATCCGATTTTTCATGATTGTATTTTAAACTGGAATACTGTTGTATTAATTCTTTACTTTCGCTTATATATATATATATATATATATATATATATATATATATATATATATATATATATATATATATATATATATATTTCCATTCTGGTCGATTGTACTCTTTTACATCAGTGACGGAGTAGTCGCCGCAAAGTCCAGTGTAAGGATGAAATGTTCTGACACCATATCGGGGCGTGTGTCCTGGCGGCGCCTTGCCTACACGGACCAGCCATGTCGGTGCCCTTTCGCCCATGCCTATTTACGCCATTGCATGTACGGGAAGCCAGAACCACATTTTATATATATATATATATATATATATATATATATATATATATATATATATATATATATATATATATATAAAATCAGACCTTCAGTGGGACGCGTCCACCTAGCCCAGGTCTTCATTGAGTGCGCAAAGGTTTGGGGTGAAAAGGGGGGGGTCTAACACAAAATTCTTTAAAAGAATAAGCGATAATATTACGAAATTTTTTTTTTCAATTTAGTGCAAGCATCTTTTAATAAGCAGTGTAATATTCCACACAAAAACAAAAAAGCACAGTAATCACAAACAACTACAAAAATGTACAATATCATACTGAAAAAAGGGAGAAGCGAATGCAAATATATAAATATTTATAACGTTTCATATACCAGTAACAATTGGGGAAAGGTCGGTGGTGGTGGGGGGTGGGGGATTATCATTTTAAATTAACGAGATGGCAGATCGAAATATTGCGTGCATATAATATTTAAAGTCAAACTTGGGATTGAGGGGGGGGGGGAGAGATAAATAGCCTGTGAACAACTTTTTTTAAAAAAAAGAAAACTTGTAAAGATCTGGACGTATTCATTCATCAGACTTGTTCTAAATCTATTATGAAACGGATGTTGCCACACAGCCAACTGAAAAGGTTATGGGGTGGGGGGAGGGAGAGAGAGAGAGAGAGAGAGAGAGAGAGAGAGAGAGAGAGAGAGAGAGAGAGAGAGAGAGAGAGAGACTAGTATATCGAATTGTTTTTGTTCTTTGTGTGAACTCGATCAGAAGCCATGATGGGCAGGGGCCCAATCTGTTACACACACACACGTTTTTGTCCGAAAAGACGTAGGGGTTGGGGGAGGGGAGGGGGTGCAGGAGGTGGGGACCAGATGAGCGAGCTTGCACACGGCACCCCCCCCCCCCGCCCGGCGAAAGGAGGCTAAAACGTGTTTTGATTGATTTAAAAAACGTAAAGAGAATAAAACCAATCGAGACGCGAGAATGTGTGCGCAATGCAAACCTAGAATATGAGGTCAGGGTCGTGAGTGAGACCCGGGGGAAGGGGGGAGCAAGGCACACACACTTATATACAAAATGAACGCTTCGTTTTCAATTCACTAAGACAATGTCAGATGTTAACGTCATGTTGCATGTCATTTCGCACATAGGAACCAAAACAACAAACGAAAAAAATTATGCGCAAGTCACACGAACAGAAAAAAGTATATTATATATATATATATATATATATATATATATATATATATATATATATATATATATATATTCGCTCACGTGCAAATAATATGCATACAACACGTCAAACAGGCAAGTTATTTATAGCCCCGCGCGCACACGTAGGCAACAACAAAAAAAAAATCAGCCCACTTTTCCGTTTTACCGGTGTCAAATTTGTCCAATTTATTTCCGTCTATATTTACAAGCGTTTGCTGGTGATGGGGTGTAAAAAAAAATGGATGTAAAGGAGCGGAAAAAAAATAATAAACCCCCCCCCAACCTTTACATTAGTCCCGCCCCCCCCCCCCCATTTTACAACAGCACTTCCTCAGTTTCTGCAGCCCTGCCAGATCTTAAAGATTTCCACGCCTCAACAAGTCAGAATGTAATAAGACAAACTGAGGAATCAAAAGATGGGAAGAGAGAGAGGGGGGGAGGGAGGGAGGGAGGGAGGGAGGGAGGGAGAGAGATGCCAGAACGAAGCTGTGATCGAAGTGGGGGGGGGGGGGGAAGATGGTGAGGAAAGAGTTAAGTTCAGAGTTACTTAACATAGAAACTATTCGTGGAAAACGTTCATCACCAGCCTTCAGATTGCAGAGAGAGAGAGAGAGAGAGAGAGAGAGAGAGAGAGAGGTGGGGGAGGGGTACAACTGATGTCACATCTGTCGAGCGACCGTCTGGTAAACTCACTTTTCCCACCCACACCCCCTATACCTAAGTCATATCTCACTTTTTCCTTTTTTACTCAGCACTCAGAATTACATTTCAATATTAATTAATTTCGCCGTTGCCATATTTAGACTCTAGAGTGGTGAAGAAAATTATTTAGAGGATGCAGCACACTGTACACCACACACACACACACACACACACAAACCGTCTGTGGTGTCGGTTGTGAGTGTTGAGGCCAGGACCGTTTTGGGGGCGAAGAGGGACGCCGAGTACATGGACCACGCGATTAACTATAGAATATAATAATAGCGATTTGGGCGCTGCGTTAAATCGAAAGTAAAGAATTAATACAACAGTATTCCCAGTTTAAAATACAATCATGAAAAAAAAAATCGGATCTGCCCGAAACCAAAAAATAACCTCGACTGCCGATCAAGCCTAAAGGGGATATAACTCTATGTAAATGTTTTGCAGGGTACAGCTAGTACTTAATAATTTTTCATTCTTATCGTCTGTAGTCTTACGGCAGTGGCGTAGGAAAGGGGTGCTGCGGGTTGCGCGGCGGCCCCATCGGACTGACGTAAAAGGCGAAACGAGAGGGCAACCTAAACACTTGCCAGGGACCTCTGGGAGGGGAAGGGGGCTTGTCGCACCAGTTGTCAGATATTGTAAAGGGGGGGGGGGGGGCGGCACGGTGAAATTGCAAATAAACTTTCGGGAGATGTCACTCGATCAGTATTCTGGCTGAAATGTTGGTACCTAGAAGGGGGGGGGGGGTAAACAACTCGTCGTCCACATACATTCGTGCCAATTTAACATTTCAGCCCCTGAAACCTAAAATTATCCCCCCCCCCACACACACACACTGAAATGAACTTTGAACTTAACTAAAACATGACTGATGGGAGTAATAATAATAATCCTGACTTGATGACCCCCCCCCCACACACACACACTTGATATCCCTAGAAAACAAATTACTGCCCTAGCTGCTGCGATGTAATGGACATGGGGGGGGGGGTGGGGTTCCATGACAGGGACGGACCTCCAGTGTCGAGTAATTTGTATAACAGCAGATGTAGACGGAGGAGGTTGGGGGGGGGGGGGAACACCACGGTCAGTGCGGAGAACATCCGGTCTATGAAGTATAGCGACGGCGTCCACAGGACGGATAGCTCACCCCCTTCCCCGCTACAACACACACACACACACACGCGCGCGCGCGCGCGCGGCATCTATGCTGACATCCAGATAAGCAGTGATAAGCATCGTTCAATTAAAGGATCCGAGACACGATGGAGAGTTCCGGTATCTCAGACACTTACTTTAAAATGTACGTCTTTTTTGTTGTTGTTGTTCCTAACGCAAACACACACACACTCTCTCCCCCCCCCCTCCCCCTACAAATCACTGAGATCGACAGTGGCAGGTCAAGATTAAGGCGGGGAAGTGCCGGTTACTTCAAAACATGCACTTACTGAAGGGGTTGATGGCCTCTTGGCACTAGTTTATTTTACGCTTTCTTAACAACCGAAAATGGTTCACTCTATAGTCTATACGCTTTAAAACAGTGATTCTAAAACGTGTACAACCCCACTCAAAATGAAAAAAAAACAAGTTAGGTTTTTCTTGTGAGTAACTTATGTAAAAAAAAAATCTTAAATTAACTGCATATATTTCTCGATTATGTAATTAATTATAAAAAAAACTGTTCTGCGACCTGCTTACAATCAGCTCGTGACCTACAATCAGCTCGTGACCTACAATCAGCTCGTGACCTACAATCAGCTCGTGACCTACAATCAGCTCGTGACCCACACTTTGAGAATCATTGCTGTAGAGCAGGGCTTCTTAAACTATGGGTCGCGACCCCATTTGGGGTCGCGTAGGGGTCGCGTAGCGAAATTCTGGGGTCGCGAGAGATAAAAATACAATTTAACAGAAAATGTTTATTTAACTTGTAAAATATTAATTTATTTTTCTTTTATATCTGTATGGGGTCTTCAAGAAAATCGCAATCATAAATGGGGTCGTGAATTACAAAAGTTTAAGAAGCCCTGCCGTAGAGCAATGACATGGGTCAGATTGAAATAGCGGGTGGAAAAGTGGTGAATGGGGAGGGGGGGTCCAAGAAAGCTGATGTTAAGAAGCCCCGTTCTTGTGTACATAAGGTGGAGGGGGACAAGGGAGAGGGGGGGGGAGAAAAAAGAGAGAGAGAGAGAAAGAGAGAGTGAGGCACTGATAGTCAAGCTAACCGCTGAACGCTGAGGGTATTGTAACTGACAGCACCGGGGAGACGGGGAAAATCAGTGGACGGGAAGGGAATCGGTGCAACTACGTTCTGTACCGGATCACACGCAGATTTCAAGTGAGTGAAAGTAAGGGAGGGAGGGGGGGATGGATGAAAGCGTTCAATTTAGGTAAACTACATCTACTCCGAGTGCTTCTACGCGGGGAGAGAGCGAGAGAGGGCTGTGTACTACTAATACAATGGGCCCATTTTTTTTTAAATTTTATCTTTACCTCGCCATCCCTCCAAGCGATTATAATCAATCAGTTTGAGCCGGGCGGGCGACATTGAACGGTTCGATTAGAACACACGTTTATTTGTCTCCCTTTGAAGACCCCCACACACACAGGGGTGGATTAAAGGGAAACCTTTCATCTCTGGGTACTGTTCGGCTTTAGCCTTCGGTCCGGTAGGGTGAAATGGATAACTCCGTCAGCAGACCTGTGGTCGCCGGTGGTGGTGGGGGGGGGCGGAGACATAATCTTGCCCGGGGCCAGATAAGTCAACTTCATAAGCCCCAGGCATTAAGCACAGTTGTATGCGAGCGGCTAAACTCTGGTCGGACCAACAGTATACCACATTGTCCACACCCATTGTCCACACCACGCCTGACCCAGAATGTCAGTGGACATAGAATGAGTCCAGCGTGGCCGGGGGGGGGGAGTTAACATATGTAAGCCGAGCAGCTAATATAGTGATACTGTTTTTATATAAACACGGAGGACACACTGAGTCTCTGATCAAATGAAACAAACAAAAAAAATGGCCGCAGGGTGGAAGGCGCGCGGGTCGGTCCACTGATCACAGATGTGTGATGTCAAGCGTGAATCTATTCAGTAGGTCTAAGTGTAATTGACCCATTGGCGCATATTTATGACCACTGTCAGTTTTGTCCCCTTTAACAAGCTTCTTCGGATGCCGACGACGACGAGCTCTACAGCCCCATTTAGGTCCCTGGCCTGCCGTACAACTCTTCTCCCCTTTTCCCGGTACATGGTCCTCTTTCTCCACTCTCTCACTCCTATGGCTTTAAGGTCTTTCTCCACCTCCTCTAACCGTCTGCCCTTAGGCCTTTTTCTTATTGGGTTTTCTTATTGGGTTTGCCTTATATATTTCCTTTTGGATCCTTTCCATTCTTTCTATCTGCCCCCACCCACCCCCCAATCTACTCATTTAACGTTAATTAAAGCAAATCATTAAAAAAAACGGACTGTAGTGACTAACGATGATGAAATAACGAGCACACGAAATAAATAAATCACTAGGAAATTTGAAGGAAAAACAAACATTGTGAACAACGCAGACAGTCGTTACAGTTCAGTGGCTGATTAAGGTTGCTGTGGGCCTGATGCATGAAACCTATTTCAGTATATCAAGTATCACGAGATCAACGCGAGTTCTTACTTACAGCGCAGTCTAGGAAACGGGGCAGGGGGGGGGGAGGGGAGGGGAGGAGGAGAGGGGCAACTCCAAACTTATCGGTGGGCGCCCATGATGCCCGCGGGCCACATGATTGAGGACCTCTGTTCTAAAGAATACTGCCACAAAAGGGGTGTAAGTAGATGAAGCCGAGTACGTCCGTGAGTAAAGGCCGGGGGGGGGGGGGGGCTAAGGGTGGTGCCTAGAGTTAATTAACAGATGGTCCGTCCGGAGAAACTTATCCCCTTGATTTGACTCTGGATAGGGCGTCTGGTGTGGACAGACAAAACAAACGTTCAGGGATTCCGGAGGAGGGAGGGAGGGATGGAGGTTTACAGGTCAACCCAACACTGGAGGATCGACCATGCAAACGGTTTACTTAGGGATACACCGGGGAGGAGTAATGCTAATATGAGTTGTGTGTGTGTGTTTGGGTTGCATTCCATACATGGCCAACTGTGAGAGGAGCGTCCCTAGTATAAAGGTAAATAATGAGCCATGGTAGAAGGGTTAAGAGGTGTGTGTGTGTGTGTGTGTGTGTGTGTGTGTGTGTGTGTGTGTGTGTGTGTGTGTGCCTGACCTTGGCCCCGGGGGGGATGACTTTCAATGCTAGATTTGATCCTTGACTGTTGAATGTGTGTGGCAGGCTGCGTCTATTGTAGCATTAATCGTCTTTCTTTTATTTTTATTTTTAAATCTGTACTTTATAAGCTTCAATGATTATACTCTATCTTTCCGTCTGTCTGTCTCATTTGGTGTCCCAAAAAACATCCGTCACTTGAACGTAACTGGATTATAGGTCTCAAGATAATAAATGGATTTAAAATATGTATATAAAATGGGGGGGGGGGGGAAGTAACTTTGAGTGTCTTTAAAGTTCCGTTCATTGAGACCGAGATGTACCCCCCCCCCCATAAACAACCCACAAAGGATTGGAATGTAAACTAAAAACATTACTTCAGCCCCTGGTGGGCCAGACTTACACGCAAAGTCTTGTTTTTACTTTGAATGAATGGAGGGAAGACATCAGATCACACAGGAAGTCGAATGTAACAATGAAGTGTCTATGACAAATACACATGAGAAATATGGTCGAGGAGAATCAACACAACTCCCCATTATAGCTCTCCGAGATCAATCATTACAGTATGAAGATATACAAAAAAAATTAACCTACCCTAAAGTTATAAATCAGAAAGTGAAATGGGATGTTGACGCAGAGGCGTACCTAGGGTGGGGGGCAAGGGGGGGTCAAAATTCGAAAGTCCCCCGGGCCCCAGCGTGAGGGGGGCCCTAAATGTTTTTATATTAAATATTAAGTACATTATCTCATGACATAATGTCGAATGTCAAAATGCAGGGGCCCCCCAAAGAGGCCTAGCCCCCCCGGGCCCCCCTCCGAAATCCCTAGGTTCGGCACTGACTGTTGAGGTAGTAAGAAAAATCGATTGAAAACAAAACATCAGACTTCTTGAGTTACTCCCAGTGCGCGATGTATTCCCTGGCATTAGAATGAAATGAATAAAAGTGGGGGGGGGGGGGGGGGGCCCGACATGTCAGTCGTTCTTTGGTGATACCATCAAATCGCCCACCCACCCCCTTTTTTTTCACCCTTCGGCAAAGCGACAACTGTGCTGCCCTGCCACCTGCTGACTCATCCACACTGGGGCTAGTAAAGGGGAGATAATTCAAACAAATCTTCACTAACAAACAATGGGTTGTCTGGCTTGAAAAAGTTTCTATAATGTAAAAGTTTAGCCTTACCATCATCAGTTTTCAGATTATATATATATATATATATATATATATATATATATATATATATATATATATATATATACACACACACATACACACGTACGCACGCACACACACACACACACATGCACGATGATCTGTGCATTCAGTTCACCGGGTTTATCTTGCTGCAGAAATCTCCAGTGTCGATGAAATGCACAATGTATACATTCATTTTCTGACTCTGAGCGACAATGTAAGAGAAACAGCTGATGTCAGCCATGTTCAACCGACCGGAAGTGTAACAACCTTAATTGGTACTAATGACACGTGAATACTTCCGTGAGTTTTTCAGACTCGCCATGTAAATTAGGCGACATTTGCGCTTAAATCACACAAACCAGTTCTCAATAAAACACAAACACGTTCTCAAACAAACACAAACTAGATCTCGAACACAAATTAGTTCAAAAACATGACTGAAAACCAGGACCGAGTTAACAGTCAGACAAAAGCTACAGCCAGAGCTGTAAGGGGGAAAAATCTTCAAACTTAGCCGAGCTCCGAACTCTCAGCTCCAAACTCGCTGTTAGAAACTCTCAGCTCCAAACTCGCTGTGAGAAACTCTCAGCTCCAAACTCGCTGTGAGAAACTCTCAGCTCCAAACTCGCTGTGAGAAACTCTCAGTTCCAAACTCGCTGTTAGAAACTCACATCTCCAAACCTCATCAACATATCCCAAAAGAAAAAAAAATGACTCACTCAACGCTAAAACCGTCAATTTGTAAGCAAGACCAAATTTACAACAAAAAAAAAAAACTAAGTTAACTGGCTAAAGGCTTTTATTAAAAAAAAAAAACAACAACGTCATGGTAAAGGGTACGCAACTCCTCGTCCCACATTATCTCTAGCATCAATCAGACCGCTGGAGTTACGGCTCCTAGGGGCAACACCGGGGGGGGGGGGGGGAGGAATTTTTGTATGTGTTGGTTTCCTACTGATTTACTACTGGCCACACGAAGACGTAGAGATTTCACTTTCAAATGTCGCCAGTTGGTAATGTTCCGAGGAAGATAAGGCCAGGAGGAGGAGGAGAGGGGGGGAGGGGAGAGAAGGACTGGCAGATGAACAGAAGACATAACTGCGTGCCATACAGCAGGGATACAAGCGAACCGGGAGTCAAAGAGTTTATGGGAGGGGAAGGGGGCGAGGTCACAAGAATTTGTTTCAATACATCACCGGCGTGACCAGGTGGGAGGGGGGGATGACAGCTGGTACTAATTACAGTCTTAAATATGTCAGATGTATACAGATACATGATAGATACACAGACAGAGACAGTCAAGACAGACAGACATACAGATAGATAGAAAGATTGACAGACAGACAGACAGACAGACGGACGGACGGACGGACGGACGGATGGATGGATGGATGGATGGATGGATGGATGGATGGATGGATGGATAGATAGATAGATAGATAGATAGATAGATAGATAGATAGATAGATAGATAGATAGATAGATAGATAGATAGATAGATAGATAGATAGAAAGGAAAATGCAGACAGGCAAGAAGTCCATCTGGCAGACACATGATAGATCTCAGTCACAGAGAAACTCGACCCCACAACACGACAATCCACTTTAATATTCAATGAATCAATCCAACGGAATTTATTTATTACAGACACTGTTATTGTTATTGTTGTTTTTCACCCCATAAAACAATGTCCACACTGTCAACACATGAGTCCAATTAGTGGTTTTTACAGGATCTTAAGAGATTTCATCTCATCCTTACAGGGAGGGTACTTCACACACACACACAAGTCAGTAACGGGGTGTAATCGCCTTCCCATTCTTCCCATCGTTATATCCCCAGACATTTTACAGTAACATTACCTGTTTGAACCAGCGAGGTAGCAAGAACAAAAAAAAAAAACAAGGGGGAATAATTATATGTTGACTACATTATTGCTCGACCGCGCCAGAGTTATTCTTTCTTTATTTTATTATTTTTTTTACACAATCCAATTCCATAAAGTCTGGTAAAAACTTTTCAACTAGTGGCACAGCATGTCAACATTGTGGCATTTCAATGTCCGCGACAAATTGGTCACAGTGAATTATTTTTTTTTTTTAAAACTTCCTCTGCTACATGACAGGTGACATACGGTAGGCGACATCCACGACTGGCTTACAAAATGTCATCTACATTTTAAATGTCACCCACATAAAACAGGACGCCTCTCTCTTCCTCCCTTCCCACCTCCCCCCCCCCCCATTCGCCCCCTACTGAGCCATAATAAAATATCCTGTGGAGGTGGTCTCAAACCGCGAAGCATTTCAGCCCCTCCGCGCTAACCCCCAACCTGAACCAAAAACTCTAACCCACTCTGCGGAATAAATGGACTGTCTATTAAACCGAACGTTTTGCTCGCGTCCCTTTTAAAAGGTAGAGTCTAGGACGGGGGGGCGGGCAACACCGGGTTCGTCAATTTGACCGGTGGGATAGACCAGGGGTCGGCAACCTTTTTGAGACGGAAGAGCCAAAAGTTAAAATGTGCATTTTTCTCAGTTTTTAAAGAGCCACTAAAAATTTTGTTTCAATATTATGGTATTTGACATCGAAAGAGCCGCAACTTGACATCGAAAGAGCCGCAACTTGACATCGAAAGAGCCGCATGCGGCTCGCGAGCCGCAGGTTGCCGACCCCCTGGGCTAGACCAAGAGCATATGGGTGAGGCACTGGCAACATGAGCTGATATAATAAAATGTAAACGTCATAACACAAGGATGGCGGGCCGGATGAAACAGTCTGGCGGACCGGACATATCTGGCCCGCGGGCCGTACTCGTGACACATCCCGTCATATTTTTTTTTTTTTAAAACGGTAAAAAAAAAAAGAAACCGGTGTTCATGTTTCGTCCGCACTATTACACGTCAGTACAGGGTATTAATTCATAAAATAAAACTACTGACTGAATCACCCGAATGTCGTATTATACTCACGAAGAAAAGAATGGAAATAAATCAATATAAAAACACGACAAGTAAAATATTGGAAAGAACGCACAAAGAAATGGTAATACTAAGATACATATATTTTTTTTTTGGTTATTATCCTTCCAACAGAGAATACAACCAACCATTGTATTTATGAACGACGTAAAGGCCCGCCACTCAGTAATATTGATTGACTTTATTATTTCAAGCATAGTTTATTAAAGATTTTATCACGTTGTCAATATATATATATATATTTTTGTGTGTATTAGCCTAATGGAGGGGAGATAACTGGAAGAGAAAGGCATGAAGATGTTACAAAACTCTGTCAAGGGAAACTATTCAATAGACATCCGGCGGGGGACTACACACACAATGGCCTGTCACTGTTCGAGTCTCTTAACGGGAAATGGTGGATTGGGGGGGGGGGGCGGCGCTGCTGCAATGTCACGTGGATGACAAACCGATTGATTTTCTTAAAGACGTCTCCTACGTTGACCCCCCCCCCAAATGACCCCCCGCCCCGGCAGCCCCAACCCTCAACTGACCCCCCGACCCCCCAACCCAAGGCAAACATCTCAATCACAAGGACATATGAATGTGATAACCTTTAAGTACGTCTCACAGTTTTTGTTCCAAAGATGTATGCACAGAAAATATTATACAGAAGAGAGTAGAGCGGCACTTAACGGCCGGGTGTAATTTTAAAAAAATAACATAACAACAATGGCTACACATCGGAAACAACTTCCAATTTCAAACCACACAAAGTGGATTCTGCACCCCCACATTTCATTATGTGTGTTATTTGGATAGCGACACATGTTTAAGTTTACGGCGTTTAAAGTTGTATCAGTGTGCTGGGGTATCGGTGTGTTGCGGTATCGTTGTTTGAGGTATCGTTGTGTTGAGGTATCGGTGTGTTGATGTATGAGTTTGTTGAGGTATCGTTTTGTTGAAGTATTGATGTGTTGAGGTATCGGTCTGTTAATTATCTATAATGAAACATATAACTCCCATGATGTTGTTCAACTTCTATAAATCAAGATCAACTGTGTGCCCTACTTATAAATAATCTGACGGATTACAACAGATTTAGATGGTAACCGCCCACCTCAGTCGTTGCACACACCCCCCACCACCACCTCCCAAATCCCAAAAACAGAAGGATCTGGTTATTGATTTGAAAGGGGGGGGGGGAAAGGGGGGGGGTGGTGGATGGGGGGGGGGCGACAATCCAATGACCAGATGGACCCGTCAGTTAAGGCGATTAAAGAACAGTGAGAAATTAGGGTCATGGGGAGCGGGGGGGGGGAGAACATGCATCTGATTGGGGGTTGTTGGGTTTTTTGTATATACATAACCAAGTACTATAAAATATTATGGTGAAACGATTTATATATATATATATATATATATATATAATGGCGTGGCCACCAGTAGGTCATTGCATGGCTCAAATGTTAGCATTTACTTACTCACTAAGCACGCACACACACACACGCGCACACACACACACACACACAGAGGCTTATAATTGATACCGCCATGGCGGGTTGTTCACGATGTAACACAGTGGTTCTTAAAGGGTGATGTCGCGAGCCCCATTTGACGCCCCCGGGGGGGGGGGCGGGCGGGGGGGATCGAGAATGAAGTTGGATAAGCGCCATTACTCTGTCGAGAGAAAAATGCGACAATTAGTTCATATCATTACTTTCTAACACACAGCCTCAGTGGGTCACGAATCGCGAGAAAAAATAAATAATTGAGAAACACTGATGTATAGCAAAGGTTTGAATGAGAACACGTTAGTCTATTTGCATCAGGAAGCACCGTAAGACAACCCTGGCTCATAATTCACGTGAAAATTGCGTAAAACCGTCCCAGTTACTGTTGTAAATATTCGTGCACGCTGCTGCCCCCCTTGAATCACACCGACGACGGTGCATGTTTTTAATGTAAAGTAATACATTCCCCCCCCACCCCAGCGCCAACAACACCGGCGCGCTGTACCGCAACCTATTCAGCCGGCACACCATATGCAACATAATCTGCCCGGGTTCAAAACAACTCCATCTCTTGAGCATTCCGGGGGTGTGTTTATTGTCAAAACGTGAGGGGGACGTCATCGGGACGACTAGTTGCTGATAACAGTTATATAAAGTAAACCATCTCCCCCCCCCAATCCCCGCACACGGGCCCCTACAATCTTGGATGCTCAGGCGCGGGGGGGGGGGGACGGTGATCAGCGTTGCCCGCAGCTGTAACCCGGCACTGTAATGTGAACACCCTTAGCACTCTCGCGCTCCCAACCCCGTAACTCAACGGCTAGAACGTGTGTGTTTCTTTCCTTTCAACACAGTGGGTAGGAAAAGGGGGTACGGGAGAGAGGGGGGGGGGGGGTTGGTCCGTCCAGCCTCACCTAGCATTGCATGCCCCGCGGTGAATATTGTGAGTCGACGGTAGGAAGATACTACTCTGATCCACGGGCAAGGAGGTACTGGACGCTCCGTGTGGATGTGATGGTCAGTCTTGAGAAATCCAACCAGAGAACAACTATATTGTGTGTCAGGGGGGAAGTGGGGGGGGGGGGAGTTTGTCCACACAGACGCACTCAGCATTGCATGCCCCGCGGAGTATCTTGCGAGTCGACGGTTATGAAGATTCTATTCTGACCCACGGGCAGGTACTGGACGAGAAATCCAACCAGAGCAACACTATGGTGTGGGGGGGGGGGGGGTATGATGGACTGGGTCAACGCTACACGGCCCGCGGTTTTAAAAATGCCAGTCTGACTCAAGATATTAAGGCACCAGACGAGGTCCGTGTGATGATGGTGGCCAGAAATCGAAAACTCGACCATGTCCACCAAAACGCACTTTGTGTGTGGATGATAAAGGGAGGGGGGGGGGAGATATAAACCACACAGAAGAGATTAGGGAGATAATGAAGCCACTGATAGGTGAATGATTTCCATGTTCCACTTCTAGACAAAACCGAATAGCAATATGAATTTTAAAAAATCAAACTACTCAATTTGTGCGACGTCTGTTGGCAAATATACTCGAATATTTTTGTTTAAAAAAAATACTTCTGTTATTTAAATCACAGTAGAGGTAGTAGTAAAGTTCCCTTAACCCTAAAGGTCCCTCAGGGCAGATGAAGTGTAGAGCTCACCTGTTTCTATAACCTCGGCATATGAAGGGGATTGTGGGGTTAGCATAACGCCCAGCCGCCTTTACTTCCCCAAACTTAAAGTCAGGTACACATTTTTTAAAGCTGGGTGGACTTTGACATGGAAAAACTCTCTTGGTCCTCACCGAGGATCGAACCCGACGCCCTCGACAGTCGGGCATCTACACCACTCGGCCACCTATCCCACGAGCATCTCAATCATGCGCACTTAAAATGTATACAAATGTTTAAATATCACTATACAATCTAAAGGAACATTAATAAAACGATAAAAAAAAAACATAGAATACATTCATATTGCGGGGTTTTTTTGGAAGGGTATGGCCAGTAATAAGGTACAATATTATGATTTACTGCATGGGGGGGGGGGGCAAACAACGTGGTATCGCTTTGCATATCGACACTAAGAGGCACGATGCAAACAGATGCACGTGCGAGTACTGGGGTCATCAAATATCACTCCAAGGCAAGGGGGGGGGGCAAACTCTCATTGAAGTATCATCGGATCCCCCCCAACACCCAGCGTCCGCGTTAGGGTAAACGAAACTAATATACATTCCAATGGTGATTAACTGCATTGTTGCTGAAATCTGGGAGAAGAGGGCCGTTTGAATGGGTTTTTTTTTGGTTTTTGTTGTTTTGTTTTAAACCCACATCCTTCAAATGTGCACCAAATATTTGTGAAATTCGCGTTCAAAAGGAGATTATATCATGTAAATCATACATTTTCATATATATATATATATATATATATATATATATATGACAATTTTTTTGTTTTACTTTTCGGTGGATTTTTTTTTCCCGCTGTTAGTATTAAACAAAAGTAATTCCCTCGGTAGTTCTAAAAACATGTCAATTCATGGGCTCAAGGTTATTTACATCGTGCACTGTCAAGTAGAATCAACACGTGTTGGGGGCTTTGAGCACTCTCACTAAATTAGAACAGGTCCAATCGTGGAAATACACAGGATTTAACGACAAACGCATGAAACCAGCAAACCCGCAGAAAGTAAAACTAATTAAAAGCGTATGTACACCTGAAAAAAAACGCGCCTTTTGTAGCACGACATCAAGGCAAGCATTGTGAGAAAGGGGGAAGATGGGGGGAGGGGGGGTGTTCCACAATCTAATACATTTCGCAAACAGGGGTAAACACAAGAGCGGATCGTGTGGTGGTGGCGGTGGTGGTGGTGGTGGGAGGAGGATCAGAGGCGTCGCTGGTTTCGTTGTCCTGCTACTTGTGTGTTTTGACTTAATGAACACGCAGTAAATTACATGAGCATCGGCACAGCAAAACATAGAGAAAAACAGAGGGGGGAAAAAAAACGTTTACGAACTGAGCTGAGATTGGTGATGCCAGATTTGCTGGTTTCAATGTCTCTCTCTCTCCCCCCCAAAACAACTGTGTTTTGACTTAACGATCCCCCCCCCCTCAAGCCCACCTCGGTATATGGTATATACAAGAAAAAAAGTACAGCGATAGAAAAAAATAGTCACCTTCATGACGAACTGAGCTAAAGGGGGCGGGCGGGGGAGGGGTGTGTTAGTGTATCAAAACGAGGACGAAATGGCGCCAGAAATAAGTTCTAAGAAATTAACTAATTGTATTTTTTTTTCCTTACCTCGTCAGGCCACAGAGTCTGCGTAAGATGATCTCCCGCCATTTTTATTACATTACCGACACCCCGACCCTTCCTCATTCCTATTTTTTTTTTTTGCTACCCCAGTGAAAACATGTGAAGCCATCATCAAAGACGTTCAGGTAGAACTTATCAGTGATACCTTTTGACGGGGGGGGGGGGGCTGGAAAGTACATTCAATCAGGTAAGCAAAATAACTGGCCGACAGTTACCTGCGATGTGGACCAGTAGACAGCCTGCTATGATACTATCCCATGTAACTTCAAATCAAGTTACAATTATATTTCCAAAGGTAACTTCAAGTTACAAACGTATTTTCAAATGTACTTCAAATCAACTTACAATTATATTTCCAAATATAAATTCAAGTTACACATGTATTTTCAAATGTACTTCAAGGTACGTTACAATTATATTTCTAAATGTAACGTCAAGGCAAGCTACCATTATATTCCAATGTAACTTCAAATCAAGCTACCATTATATTCCAAATGTACCTTCACGTCTGGCTACTATTATATTTGCAAATGTAACTTCAAGTCAATTTACTATTATATTTCCAAATGCAACTTCAAATCAATTTACAATTATGTATCCTAAGGCAGCTAGCTTCAAGACAATTTACAGCACTTATTTCCTGGTGCAGCTTCAAGTCGATTCACTATGATGCCCCCTAATGTAACTTGAAAGAAGCGCACTACTAATATGCTTCCTAATGTAAACCCCATGTCTGTTAACTGTTATATTTAACACTGACGCGAACAACCCACCCTATCAAGTATCAGGCACGTACAATAAAGTAATGCAAAAAAAAAAAAAACCAAACTTGAGTTAAACCAGGGACGATAACTCTCAACACTCAATAACGAAGCTCCATAAAAGATAAAATGCATAAAACTAAGATGGGTTTGTTTTCATTTATCAGCTGACATGTAAGACGTGGATGACAGAGAACAACGCATACAGAATAACAGTAAACAGAAATGAAAGGGGGTGGTGGTGCTGTTTAGATGTTTTCTAAAAGCCTTAAGTCAACTTGACAACGACATCTGAAACACTGACAATGCAATATATACACGGACATCCACTGTAGTGAAATCTGCCCCCCCCCCCAATTTCCCGTATTATAGATGGAAAAGCGGTGACTTGAACAGGAAGTGCCAGAAACACTGTGTAGTCAAGGAACAAAGATCAGACAACTGCAGTAACAAAACAAAAACAAGCTACAATTATATCGGCCGCTTAATTGATTCGAAGGTTTAGCAATGATTCGGTGTAAATGAATCAATTTAACAGAACACGGTGATGTTTCATCAATCAAACTGTGCACCTCCATCCCCGATTCATCCTCCTCACCCCCCCCCCCCAACCACGACTCCTTAGGAACCATGTTCTCGCCATTTCTGTGTAACCCCCCCCCCACCCCCAACCCACAAGAAAGTTCCGGTAGCGACCAGCGGCTCAGCTCAGCTGTCCACTACATACCCACAGGGAAGTGACCGCGCACGCGCTAATCAAATCGACTGCAGTTCCTCCGCGTGGGACCGATGGGATGCTGGTGTGTGTGTGTGTGTGTGGTGGGGGGGATTTGGAGAGGGGGGTGGGGGGGGGGAAGAAGAAACAGGGTGACACGTGACTGACGGTTCATGGCAGAAGATAACTCCAGGTCCACAAAGAATTCAGGAGGATGGCGGTGAAGGATGGGGGGGGGGGGAATGAGAGAAACTCTCCGTGAAGAGTTCAAGACTTCCCCGAGACTTTTTTAAGTAGAGACAAGCATTTCCGGAACAGGTTTTCTTTCCAATCGCTCCCCCCCACCCCCGCCCCATATATCCCACACCACCTCCATCCCCCCAAACGTACTCTCCAGCAGCACGCATGTCCTTACGTCGGTATGGGAACAATACAACGGTGGCCAGAATGTTGAGCATTATACATGTGTGTATATATAATATACACACACACACACACACACACACATATACACACACGTACATGCGTGGCGGTACTTGAATGTAAACATAGCTGTACCAGTTTGTTTGTTTGTCTTAGCACATACTTGAATCACGTGTTTCCTTTAACTAAATGCATTCTCTGATGGTATAACATTGTACCCGAGGCCAGGCAGGGAGCGTCGGGCCCAAACATCAAAAATCGCCGCACGAAGTGTCAACCTTATAACTGACGAGGTGATTAAATTGTAAAAAAAAAAAAACGTAACTATAGCAACAATAAACATTACAATTAAACTATAAGGTAAACATAGGCAACTGATTAAGAAAAGTATAGAACACAGAGAGAACACAAAAAGAACAGAAGCACTAAGGCAATGTGCACGACAACATCTTATGAGAAAAAATCCGAAGGGCAGGCCAAGAAGCAGATGGCTAGGTCAGGTCGAGAAAAACCTCTAAAGCCCTGGGATCGAGCGAGTGGAAGATGACAACCATGGATCAGAAAAAGTGGCTGCAGAGAGGAGTAGTACGGCAGGCCAGAGCCCTACATGGGGTGGCTGCAGACAGGAGTAGTGCGGCAGGTCACGGCCCTACATGGGGTGGCTGCAGAGGAGTAGTGCGGCAGGTCAGAGCCCTATATAGGGTGGATGCAGACAGGAGTAGTACGGCAGGCCAGAGCCCTACATGGGGTGGCTGCAGACAGGAGTAGTGCGGCAGGTCATGGCCCTACATGGGGTGGCTGCAGACAGGAGTAGTACGGCAGGCCACGGCCCTACATGTGGTGGCTGCAGAAAGGAGTTCGGCAGGCCCTACATGGGGTGGCTGCAGAGAGGAGTAGTGCGGCAGGTCACGGCCCTACATGGGGTGGCTGCAGACAGGAGTAGAACGACAGGCCAGAGCCCTACATGGGGTGGCTGCAGAGAGGAGTAGGCGGCAGGTCACGGCCCTACATGGGGTGGCTGCAGACAGGAGTAGTACGGCAGGCCAGAGCCCTACATGGGGTGGCTGCAGGGAGTAGTACGGCAGGCCTGAGCCCTACATGGGGTGGCTGCAGAGAGGAGTACGACAGGCCAGAGCCCTACATGGGGTGGTCGTAGTGCCCAAAGAAGACAGCTTATCAATTATTATACCCGTGGCGCAGCTCAATTTAACGTGAAGATGATAATACCAACACTTTCACTGCAGAACCGATGCACCATGTCATCGGCAGAAAGCCAATTGGTACAGCAATTTTTCGTCAAACAAAAAGAAAATCAATCGAGTTTCCTGATAATTGTATTTGTTATTTTGTTCTATGAATCAATAGTCAATATTCCCTGCCTGCACATGCAGCTGACTCGGTTTTAACCAGTTACTCAACTAACTTCAGCATTGTGGCCAGTGCCCTGGGTGAAGGCGGGGGATGATCGTACCGGATTCACGCTATAGTGTGTATGTGGCGCCCTCCCCTCTACGGTGGGGGGAAGGGGTAGAATGGAGGGGGGAGGGGAAGGGATAGAATGGAGGATGATGAGAGGGGGACTCTCTTAAGTTAATGCCCCAACCCCCGGTCACGGTTTATGGTTAATTAGGTGACCTGATGGCAGGAGTGGCTTCAGGGTTTCTCTGTTGGGGAGCCCACCCCCCGGGAACTGTAAACTGATTCAGGTTGATGAGTTTAAAATGTGTGTGTGTGCGCGCGCGCGTGGGGGAGGGGTCAATTGTCAATGTCCCTCACGGCTTATGGTCACTTAGGTGGGCTGACAACGGGAATCGCCGGCAGTGTTCCAGTGGTGAAGTATGTAAAGGGCGGGGGGGAGGGAGGGTTAGGGCGCCAGAGGGGCACTTAAGAAACAAACGAAGATTGTTATGGGAAAGAGAGATCCATCTCTTCACTCTGCTCACCCCCCCCCCACACACACACATCCCACCCCTACATTACACTCTCTTGAGACATTTACAATATTTGTTTGTTAAGACTCCCATCTCACTAGATGGCCCGCCTCCAGCAAAGTTGCAACAAGGAAGGGAGGGGGAAAAGGGGAAGAGGGGGGGAAGCCAAAAAAAAAACCCTTACGCACATCCTTGTAATGGCTAGTTAATGCCGACCCAAATGGTCAAATTACGACCTGCCACAGCAACCCATACCACCGGACAACTTTACAGTTATTTTTTTCCCCCTCTAGGGAGGATATGGAAAAGGGTTAATGGAAAGGGTAAGAGAAGACTTATAGAGATGAGCACAGATCGAATCACCTGAAACTCCAACTTATACATATCTTTGAACGCTGGGGCATTCAGGACAGGCACAAAAATCAAATTACGAGGTGTGAAAAGAGAGAGAGAGAGAGAAAAGAGAGAGAAAGAGATAGAGAAAATAGTGAGAGAAAGAGAGAAAGAGAAAGAGAAAAGAGAGAGAAAGAGAAAGAGAAAGAGAAAGAGAAGAGAGAGAAAAGAGAGAAAAGAATGAGAGAAAGAGAGAGAGAAAGAGAAAAGAGAGTGAGAAACGAGAGAAAAGAGAAAGAGAGAGAGGGAAGAGAGAGAGAGAGAGAGAGAGAGAGAGAGAGAGAAAGAGAAAAGAGTAAGAGAAAAGAGAAAGAGAGAAAAAAGAGAGTAAGAGATAGAAGAGAGAGTGGAGAGAGAAAGAGAAAGAAAAGAGAGAGAAAAGAGAGAAAGAGAGAGAGAGAAAAAAAGAGAGAGAAAAAGAAAAGAGAAAGAGAGAAAAGAGAGAGAGAGGGAGGAAGAGATGAACAGAGAGAGAGAGAGAGAATGGCACATGTACGGGGAAGTCAACATCTTTGATCAGGAAATTAAAACTGACACTTCCTAAGGAAGGGGGGGGGGGAGAATGGATCGCATAAACATACATAATAAGAAGTGAAAAATAAATACACGATTCATGGTATTTTTAAACACAGTGCACTGTGCACATAACTCTCGTGGCGTGTGGACATCTGAACGTTGTACCAGCTGATCTCTTTGTCATCTCTCTCTCGCCCGTCTGTCCACCTGTGAGTGGCGACTCCGTATAATTTTTGACTGGATTTAGTTACAAGTAACTATACACATTGTAAAGAAAGCCCAACAAGAGGGAGGGGGGGACACGGCACGTAATAAATCAAACACAATAAACCCACCAGGTGTACAGTGCATGTCAAGTACAAAGATAAAGATAAGCTTGTAATAAAAAAAAACAACAGTTTCAGATTTAACAGAATAATCAGCTCAGCTCTATTAAAAGAAAAAAAAACAACTTCACATAGCAACCCTCCGTGCCTGATTCGAACAATTCAAATGATTCGAGTCAATATCATGAACTTTGTGTGTGTATGTGTGTGTGTGAGTGTGCGTGTTGAAGCAACGTCGCTGCCACAGTTCCAGCACTCAATGCCGGACAGTGTCAAGTAACAAGGAAAAGCTTTTTACATTGGCGTGTCGACTTTTAAAAAAAAAAACAACAAAAACTGGACAATGGTCAACACAGACATAAGAATATACACGGTTCGTTCACTCATTCCTTACCCTCCTCCCTCCTCTCTCCCTCCCTCCACCATGGACGGGGGGGGGGGTAGGGGGTTAGATCCTACTGAGACAGATATACGTCAATAAACCCAAGAAAATAAGATTAAAACCATTTATTTCGCTTCTCTCTTTCTCACTTTTTGAAAGGAAAAAATATAATAATACGTGTTTCCCAGAATCTGGAGATGATGTCGGAAAAAAAAAACAACGAACATGTCTTCAGGACTTACGTTACGTTGATTGATGTATAACCTGTCATGGAAGATAATTAGGGCAGTTTAATTAGGGTTGAGGGCAACGTCTTACCTGTACATTTACTGCAAACACACAGATTTTTTACGCCCAAAGATAAAGCGTTCGAACTTCTTAGCATCTCCGGTGTATAAATAAAGTATTATATAACGATCGTAGTTCGGATAACAGTCTGTTCGACATTTAGGGCGTTCGGATTTTGAGGTATAACTACATTTCTTTTCTTTTTTTTATTATTATCCTGTGTTTTTATTTCCCTTAGTTATTGTGTTGTTGTTGGTTTTATTTCCCTTAGTTATTGTGTTGTTGTTGGTTTTATTTCCCTTAGTTATTGTGTTGTTGTTGTTTTTATTTCCCTTAGTTATTGTGTTGTTGTTGGTTTTATTTCCCTTAGTTATTGTGTTGTTGTTGGTTTTATTTCCATTAGTTATTGTGTTGTTGTTGTTTTTATTTCCCTTAGTTATTGTGTTGTTGTTGTTGGTTTTATTTCCCTTAGTTATTGTGATGTTGTTGGTTTTATTTCCCTTAGTTATTGTGTTGTTGTTGGTTTTATTTCCCTTAGTTATTGTGTTGTTGTTGGTTTTATTTCCATTAGTTATTGTGTTGTTGTTGTTGGTTTTATTTCCCTTAGTTATTGTGATGTTGTTGTTTTTATTTCCCTTAGTTATTGTGTTGTTGTTGGTTTTATTTCCCTTAGTTATTGTGTTGTTGTTGGTTTTATTTCCCTTAGTTATTGTGTTGTTGTTGTTGTTTTTATTTTCCCGGTTCTTTGGGTTTTGAACACAAAAACTCCCCGTCAGCCTATGTCCAGCCTAAAACAATAGTTGCCTTATGAAAGTGTGTTTGTGTGTGTATGTGCGGGTGCGTGTTGACGTGATTGCGTATACGCATGTACGTTCTCAAGATCACAAAAAAAAAAACGCGTGGACAGGTCAATATCGTAGTAGGTAGGATTCGCAGACACAGCTCACTCGGAAATATCGCGCATGCCTCACGCGCGGGTCAAAGTTGAAAATAAAAAAATTATTGTTTCCTGTAGCGAGTTATGCGCCCTTACAGCTAGAGACCTGAAACTAGAGAATCCCCCCACACCTCCCCAACACACCCACCTTTTTTTGTTTGTTTTGTTTTAATAAAACCAGACATTACAAAAGGGGGGAAAAAACTGAATTTGAAAAAGAAAAAAAAAGATAACATGGAATTCGGAGCTAACCCCCCCCCCTCTCTCTCTCTCTCACACACATTCCAGTAATTAAAACATAACAAATGCATGAAGCCAGACCAGACGCCCGATGTGGCCGTGGATAGAAAGATGGGAGGCACGGGGAGGGGGGAGGCAACATACAGCCTTTCTCTCTACCACCGTCTCTCTCTCTCTCTCTCTCTCTCTCTCTCTCTCTCTCTCTCTCTCTCTCTCTCTCTTTTATTATTTCCTTCAACTCTAATCCACCAAAAACTCCACACCCGTCTGTCGATCATCTCCCGGGTCACGTGATACGGCATTAGTCATAGTTGAGTGGGGGGAAGGAGAGAGGAGATTTGGGATGGATGAGGAGGAGGGGGGGGGTCCCCCACCACACAACACTTGAGTCTAATTGACTGACACCCGACTTCATCCTTCCACTTTCAAATTGGTGGCTGCACAAACAGACAAAACAGAAGAAAAAGAAAAAAATAACTCAAAGGCAATGTGTTAAACCTGACACCCATACTTCGATCTTCAGCATTCCCCCCCCCCCTTTCCTCCCCCTCCCACACACCCCTTCAAAAACTTTGGTTTCAACTCATCCTACCGCACTCGCGCTGTCTTTCTCCCGAGGACCGGGGTCGTATTTACCATTTCCGACACCTAGTGTCGCAATTTGATGAGTGAGAGCCGGCCCGGAAGGAGGGAGGGGGGAGGGCGGCGGTGGGGGGAGGGGCGTGAAATGACGCGCAGAGACAAGACATATACGACGACACCAGTCTGGATGCTGCAACCATTTATGCATTTGTATTCGACAGACCACTTGGCAGCTTGGGTCATCTCCATGGCGACCACTGTTGATGTTGCAAGAAAGAACGAAAAAAAAAGCCCCCCCCCCCCACCCTGTGAATCTTATGTTGAATTGTCACAGGAACATTTCATTTAATATATATATATATATATATTACATTCTCCTTGCATCTATCCGCTAAAGCAAGGTTAGGGGGGGGGAAGGTTCACACACACACACACACACACACACACACACACACACATACTCACAGTGATCCATATAATTTCACTTACGTTCTCAAGTCAACCGTCCAGGCACTCAAGGACATTCGGTTGTGCGCGCCGTAAGTTGTACCTAAAAGTCCCCCCCCCCCATCTTCAATTACGGCTCTCCATTATAATGTGTCCCACTCGGGAGATTTGGGTGTGTGTGTGAAATGTTATTCTACGTCCAAACACGGCGGAGAGATACATCGCATCAGAACGCACGGGATTGTTGGGCCTATTGATCTGAGCCAAACAAAACAAAAGTTAAAGCTGCCTATTATAAATATTATATAAGGCATGGGGTGGGGGGGAATGGGGGGAAACAAGAGAGTCGAGCAAGTGTTTCTAGCCATGTGGAATCATCTGAAAGAGAGGAACTTGTTTTTTTTTTAAATGTACTCTTGTAGTTTGTAGCACGAGTCCAAACAAAGCTGCCCAGCACTAGGTCTGACATAACAACATACAAAACGGTGTAAGAAGTTTCGGCCACAATAAATTAAATGTAGAAACCCGTTCGTGCCACTTGTCCACCCCCCCCCCCACTCCTTCAAGTTGACCTAATCCGTCAAACACATACACACTCCTAGCACACACTATTACACACCTAGCACACAGTTATACACCTAACACACGCGCACTAGCGGATAGTGGAGGTGGTGGTCGCTGATGGTCGTGCCGTAAAGCGCTCGAATGTCGACCTGATATGGTACCTGGTTCAATCTCCGTTTGGATTAATGGAGATTTCAGGTCATGGTTTAAGTCTCCCCCCCCCCCGCAATGTTTCCCGTGGTGAATCAGGTGGATAAAAGAAGATCACCATAAAACACACACACACACACACACACACCGAATCATAGAAGCAATACCCAGCTGTACTATCTCCCAAGTGCCCATAATGGCATCGAAGTAAAACCATACGGAGTGTATGTAGGAGGGGGTGGGAGGGAGATTCAATCTATTTCAGGCACTACACTTGAAGCCAAGCTGTAAAACTCAAACAACCCTCTGTTTAACATAACGGCAAAAGTGGAAAGTATATAAGAGATGAAGGGGGAGGGGTTACATCATGTAATATATATATATATATATATATATATATATATATATATATATATATATATATATCTATATATATAACATCAACACGGCTTCAGAGTTGATCACTGGGCTGGGTAAGCCTCAGAAGTCAATTGAAACCTTCTATAAACAGATCCTACTTCAGTCAAACAGACTTCACTTCACTAAAGAACAGGTCAGTCTTTTTTTTTTTTATTTTTTTTTTTACACCTCTGCACTATGGACTTATTTCTTCTTCTTTCCTTTTCGGCAACTTTTGGCCCAGCCCATAAGAGTTACCTGTGTCTCTTTGAGCATCTTGACTTTCTCTTCAAGAACTTTTTTTTTTCCTTCTCGTTGCTAATGTCAACAGATAAACAACAACAAACCCGAGAGTATCTGCAGTGACGTTATCCACGTCTTTCAGGAATGGAGGGGGGGGGCAGAGCCTTTACCACTTCATCAGACAACAACAACAGGGACAAACACTGGGAAAAGAGAAAAGGGTGGGCGGGTGGGGCAGGGGGAAGAAGAGGAAGGGGGCACGGGAGATGCTCTCCACTCACACTGACATCACATAGGCGAGGGGGAAGGGGCGAGTGGGAGAGGGGAGGGAGGGGAGGTTAGAGATGAATGGCTCGATCAGAAAGAAACAATTTTTTTTTAATAGCCGTGACCTTTTATAAAAAAATAAATAAATCGGGAGACGTCCGACTGTAACAGCAGGGTATGCGTGTGTGGATGGGGTGGGGGGGGTGTGAGGAGGGGGGGGAATTCCTTGTCCTGACAATTTACCGTGCCATTACTGCTTCCACTTAAATAGGTCGTCGTGCCGCGGTGTGCCCCCCGCCCCTGGTCTCATGAGAGCAGATCGTCTGACATAGTTTTTTTTTTTTTGTTTTAGCGCCACTGCTTTACTCTGCATATCATTCACGCGCTCCTTGAGAGTGGAGTGCTACGTCATCTTTATTATTATTATTATTCCTTCCTTAGAACACAAATAAATGACCGACGTCCGCGTAAGCTGATCTCTTCTCCCAGGTGTCGATGGAGATTATCACCTCTGGATCCTAACACGAACCCGAAACTACTCTTTGAGGGGGGGGGGGTATTCTCTAGGAAGTAACCACTCGATAGCCTGGGGGGGGGGGGGTAGAGAGAACGTTGCCGCGTAACAATTTCACAATGGCTGGTTCAGATTTGAGAATTCCATGTAAGGATGAACCACTGATGGGAGGAGGTATGGTGGTGCCCTTCTTTCACCCCCCACCTACCATATCCGAGATTTCAACGGCCACGGAGGCACCACGGGGGACATGGTAGGGGGGGGGGGACTTTACACACAAGACAGACAACCAGAATGCCACCAGGCCTCACACTAATATACACCAACAATATGAATTAATTCATTTACGTTTTTTTTTTTAACAAAGATCACAACGACTGCACCAATGCATCAAAATGCTGGCCACCTGGCAACACCAACAGCAGAGGTGGGGAAAACTTTACGAACCTCGGCCCACAATGGGCTCTTAAATTTTTCAGAAGGGCCGTTCCCAAGAGCAGATGAGTGGAGTGTTGCTTTTTTTATAAGACCTCATACTCATGAACGTTATTGGTGTGAATGAGCGAAAGGAGGGGGGTGGGGGGAAGCCCCCACTGGACGTAGTTTGCCCTTGCCTGGTCTACGGTGCTGCTGTCATACAGCTGGGTTTCTAGAGCTCCTGGTGTCGTGCTAAAGAGAAGCGGTAGGTGCGTGACACTTTATTATTTCCCCTTAATTTTTGACAGACACTGTGACAGTATTGACATCGGGAGGGGGAGGGGGGGTGACGATTCATCTCGTATCGCCATCATCAAAGACAAAATGATTCTCAGGTTACAACAGCCCCCCCCCCCCCCCATCATTTATCAAGTCTTATCTCGGGACGTCCAGCATGTTTCCCTGGCAGGCTGTGTCTCCAGGACAAAATGGTTCACAAAAGTTAACACGGTTACTTCACAGTGAACTGTTCTATCACTTCCCCCACCCCACCCCCCCCCTATTTAGCCCACCACCCACAGCACTGTTGACATGACAGTATGAAGTCGAAATGCTTTCCGACACCATCTGCATTATGCAAATATCGTCCTAATCTGCCCGTGCGCTGATATGCAACCTAACAACATTCGCATGCAATGGTTTC
Source organism: Bulinus truncatus (assembly GCA_021962125.1). Taxonomy (NCBI): domain Eukaryota; kingdom Metazoa; phylum Mollusca; class Gastropoda; family Planorbidae; genus Bulinus; species Bulinus truncatus. The sequence continues at coordinate 2,145,086 of JAGDYQ010000036.1, read as the reverse complement.
GACTGATGATCTATTCAACACCCAATTCAGGCTTCGATGGCGTAAACTCCTACCAAACTCTCAGAGTTCATGCCCCTGTTCCATTCAGTGCTGCTTGTCGTAATACCATCCCACAGCGCGACAGTTGTGTCCTGACTTATTGTCAAAAAAAAAGGGTGAATTTTTCACTTCGACATCGTCGCACACACGCAGATACACACACACACGCACACACACAAAGACGTTTCACTGGGAGATCCCCCCCCCCCAGTTTATCAAATGTTTGTTTATTTCAAAGATTATTTATTCTACAGCGAGGCCTGCGTGCTCTATCATAAAAAGGCTGTCCCCCCCTCCCCAAACTTGGCTGCGCAAGTCACGTGAGAACAAGAAGTACAGATGTAAGGACAGTTGTCGTGGTTTATCCGTGGCCTCTTTGATTGGTGGTCAGCAAGCAATGCCCCTTCACTGCTTAAAAAAAAAAACAAATAATGCCAATTTCCTCGATACGGTATAATATGAGGAACATTCATTTCCTAGGTATGGTATAATATGAAAAACATACATTTCCTCGGTACGGTATATTATGAGAAACATACATTTCTTCGGTATGGTATAATATGATAATTATATATTTCCTCGGTACGGTATAATATGAGAAACATACATTTCCTCGGTACGGTATAATATGAGAATCATACATTTCCTCGGTACGGTATAATATGAGAATAATACATTTCCTCGGTTCGGACAATATGAGAAACATACATTTCCTCGGTACGGTATAATGAGAAACATACATTTATTTCCTCGGTATGGTATAATACGAGAATCATACATTTCCTCGGTATGGTATAATATAAAAAAAACGGACACTGATGTACAGCAAACATTTATAGATGACAGGCCATGCTATGTCCGCGCGATGATTGTGTGTTTTTTTCTCTTCTTCCTGCAGGGTATTGATTCCCCCCCCCCCCCACCAATCAATTGTCACCACGTTCCGCCAAGTCTATCAGTTTATTTGCTATCCCTCGACACCGTTACAACACCGACCCCACCCCCACCCCGGGGGGTTTGTTTATTTATCATACAGGCCGAGCCCCCCCTCCCGGGGTGGCGCCTCCAAGCGGACACTCAACAAATTTTGTCAGCTTGGAAGTAACGTCTTCTCGCAGGGGGGTGGGAGGGGGGGGGAGAGAGAGATTTTATTTTCTTCACGAAGCTCTTTACATCGATCTTGACAGTTTATTTCCTTATCACTCACACGGCTCGTGAGGGGGGGGGGTGTGTGATGGGGGAAAGGGGTCGGGGGTGGCTAATGCTAAATAAGGAGAAATCAATCCAAACCCTCTCTCACATATCTATGGATATTTGCGCATCTGATGGACTTCCTCGGGAATATTACCCCCCCACCCCACCCCCAGGTCAGACAAGATGTTTGCGCGTTTCAATGTTTGCACATGCAAAGCAAGGCGTGAGTTATAATAAAAAAAAACGTACGTTGGACTTTTAAAAATGTGAAATTTATAAAATAAGTGTATAATTGGAAAAAAAAAGGTGAAGGGTTTGCATATAAAAAAAGGTGAAGGGTTTGCACATTAAAAAAAAGGTGAAGGGTTTGCACATTAAAAAAAAGGTGAAGGGTTTGCACATTAAAAAAAAGGTGAAGGGTTTGCACATTAAAAAAAAAGGTGAAGGGTTTGCAAATTAAAAAAAGGTGAAGGGTATGCACATTAAAAAAAAGGTGAAGGGTTTGCACATTAAAAAAAAGGTGAAGGGTTTGCACATTTTAAAAAAAAGGTGAAGGGTTTGCACATTAAAAAAAAATCTATCCACGCGGACATGGACCACCATATAATACGCGTGTGATAATCAAACGTGAAGCAGTCACTGCCCTAAGACTTGGGATGATATGAAACAAAAAATTTTGGGGTTGGGCCGCGGCCGGAATAACCAAGTGGCCAGCTGATTTAAAAAAAAACTGACATGCGAGGTATGCGCAGAATCAACGGGTACAGTGATAAAGTAACGGGGGACGGACGGATGGACGGCGCGCTGGACACAAGAACAAAGGTTGACATATTTTTGCAATCGACAGGTCAGGCAATAGAAGTGGCGTCCTGCGCGAACATACCATTTTTTTTTTTTCCGGCACCCTCATGAAGAACTGGAAAAAAAAAAAAATGTGCCAAAGACGTTAAAGAGCTTTGTGACCGGTGCTCCTCATAACTAGTAAGACTGCACAAACCGCAGTTTCCGTTCCTACGTTACCGTGTGTGTGGGTGTGTGTGTGTGGAAGGGGGGAACATTTGTGTATAAAAAGACTATAAAGCACACACCAAGACTAACTGCAATACGCTTCTGGTTGTTGATTGGGAAGGGGGGCGGGGGCGGGGCGGATGGTCGTGTGGTAAAAAAAAAGTCCATCTGTAGACCTGAGATATCACCCTCGTCCCGATGGATAATTCAGGCCATGGTTTAAGTCACCGCTGTATCTCCCGTGGTGCCTCCAATGCCACCGCACTATCGGCTAATGGTGAGGGGGGAAGAAAGAGGGGGCACCATCAAAACAGCCCCATAAATCGGTTTGCTGGATGTAAAGAAACTTCATCTCATCCTTACAGAGGTCTTCACAGGCACACGCTCCTGTTGCTGGTCACAAATGCTCCATCGTTAAAGTTACAGCCGGACACGTTTATAAAACTTTCTGCCACATTTGTAACGAACTGACAACGACAACAACAACAAACATAAAAAAAAAACAACAACCCGGGTCCATTATGTGGTGACTCCTCCCCCCCCTCCTCCCCCTCTATTCCCCGATGCCATTAAATTCGCCCGCAGAGAGCACCTGGGACTCGGATGGAAATAATTGGATCAAAACAATACAACAGTTGGGGGAGAGTGAAATCAACAGAAGACACACACAAACACACACATATATATATATATACACACACACACATATATATGTCACTAGTCTTTAAGATTTTCGCTTCCGCAAAAGAAGGCTAAACAGCACTTGTAATTGTATACTCTCTTTTGCGTTCTAAATGCTGAATGCATGAGAATGTCTGGGGGAAACAAATGGGGTTCGGTTGAATAATAATTTCTATAGAGAGGATGTGAAATGGCAAAAAGAACACAATGTTTAAACCTATTATATAAATAGTTGTTTTTTTTAATAATAAAGGGGGAAAGGAAGGGGCAGGGGGGCGTGATCATTGTACAGGGTGACTAGCGAAATAAGAAACTTTACCGCTGCACGTCACGTCATGTCAACAATTGCGCACCAAACAGATAAAACATCTTCATGAAAAATATCAAGTCGGCCCTCACAAGCTCGATGCGAGGGGGGGGGTGGTCCAACGGCTCGCCTTTGATTGCGCTACTGGGTGAATGGTTTGATTCCCCCCCCCCTTTTTTTCCCCAACTCACCCATTTCTTTCTCTGCTGGCCCTAGCGTGAGTGTGTGTGTGTGTGTGTGTGTGTGTGTGTGTGCGTGGTAGAGAGTGTCTGGCGCTAAAAGTGTGAGATTCATTTCCTGCACGGTACCTGCAACACGTGGAGAGATTCTTTGTTTTTTTTTTTGGTTCTCTAGTTTCTGAAGCAGGGCGTGTCTCACAGGTCCTCTACATTGTACAGGGGCGTGGAGAAGCGGAAGGGTGGTGGTGGCGGTGGTGGTGGTAGTGGTGTGATGCGGGAAGGAGAGGAAGGGTCAATGGGATTGAGTCTTTCTGACACGCGACCACACACACACACACACACACACACAAGCACACACAAGCACAGATGACACAACAGAGGATTTATTTTAACGTTGACCTAAATGTGTGTTACTTTTTTTTTTTTTTGATATTCTTTGAAATTATTCAACCTGATGACCACACACACACACGCACTGCACGCACGCACTGCACGCATGCACTGCACGCACGCACTGCACGCACGCACTGCACGCGCGCACACACACGTGTATTGATCCCATTAACCACCGATGAGTCAAGTTTTTCTAGTTCCCTTTCATCAATCAGGTCAGCCTGGCCATAACCCGAGTCGTCTACAATGACCACTACGATGACCTTAGGGGCACTACAATGGACATAGGTAACTAGAGAAGGACTCACAACAACGTCCCCGTTCCCCCCCCCCCCCTCATCCAGAAAAAGAATCCAGATATCGATGGGGGGGGGAATTATTTAGATATAAATAAAAAAAGAAATAATCATAACTGTATATCTGAAAGAAGATAAAAAAAATTATTTAGATTTAGTCATATATCTAAATGGCTCCCATAATTAGACACGGATATAAAGTGGCCGAGCAGGATATAAAGTGGCCGAGCCGGATATAAAGTGACCGAGCGGGCAGGCTTTGAACTGGTTGCTGTCATGGGTTTTAAAAAGAGGGGGGGGGGTGGATTGTCGTGCGGGCAATGAGGGGGTCCCGGGTTCAAACTCCGGTGAGAACCAATGAAATCGTTTCAGGTCATGGCGAGCGTTTCCGACCATGTCTCCCGCGGTGCCTATACGGCTACTGAACTCTAGCGGTCATGGTGGTGATGAAAGAATGGCACATCAAAGAAAAAAAAAACAGACCCATAGTGGTTTACACGATCTAAGAGATGAACATCTCATCCTAACAGGGACTTACCTTTACGGGTCTGAACCTGTACTCTGCCCCTCCTCCCCCCACCCCAGCGCTGATCCTGCTGATTTCTTCTATTTTCTTTTTTTTTTTTTGATTGCCTTATCCTATGTGGTTGTTGAGGTGAAGGAATGGATACACCAACAGACGTGGCTTTCAAACGTCCTGTTTATGTGCTTATAGACTTGGTGGCGCCCATCTCCTCTCCTGGTCAGCGGCAAATATTTTTTTTTGTATACCAGGGCTTGAACCTTGTCAAGAGTCCACGATCGGCTTCGCTGTCCGGCCTCACTACCAAGTGGCGCAACTGAGTCACCAAACACACAAACATGCATGGTGGGACTGGGGGGGGGGGCGGACGCCTTGCATCTAGATATTTACATTCTCCAAACGAAAAATGTCGCAATAAAACAAACCTATTTTTTTTCACCCCCCCCCCCTGGAATTCCCGTTTATTCGTCATCTATTCAAAACGAGATTCACACAATTTTCGCTCAACAAACTAATCCACTCAAACAATTACTCAACATGGAACACTCCACATGTTTACTTGTTGTTTTTTTTTCTCCTTAAGATATAAAAGAAAAACAAAACAAAACCAAAAAAACAGCAACAAAAGAGCTCTGTGTCAAACAAAGTTTACCCCCCCCCCCCCCCACCAATTTGGATATTTACAGTATAAGGCAAAAATCAATTTTTCTCCACAGAAAAAGAAAAGAACAAAAAAAAATTAAATGTTTCCGCAATGTCAACCTTGTCATAAGGCGGTGGAGAAAAAAAAAACCCTTTGAACTGGTGGGGGGGGGGGGACATTTTTATAAATATATTCAGACAAACCGAAAGTAGAAAAAAAAAATTCAGAAAGAACGAAAAAAAAAATAAATACAGAAATATAGAATCAAAGAAAGACCGGAAAATAACGAAAACAAAAAAAAAAAAAAAGAAAATCGATTGGATGATTGGGTATCTAAATAAAAAATTGGGGGTGGGGGTTAGGAAAAAAAAAAGAAGGGGGGGGGGGGTGGAAAGGGGTTGATCCGAAAAGTTTTTCCATTTTTTCTAGAACCGGAAAAACAAACGAAACAAAACTAAAATACGGTTAGCTATTGATGCACGCATTGTTTTGATGTTAGGTCGCAGCCATCTCTGGACATTGGACGGTAGACATGTTAGCTCCCTGGTCCAGTCGAAATGCGCGTGTTGACTGACATGCGTGCATCATTTCAAACGTATCTTGCTAAAATGTCCCCGGTGAGGGTCAATCGAAAAAAAAAACTCTTGATCATGCACCGACCTCGGTAACTGCTTAAGGAACTAACTTTGAAGGTTTCAACTTCCCGCGGAAGCCGCCAGCATGTTAAAAAAAATGTATGAAAAATATTGCCAAAAATGTATAAATAATATCACACAGAGTGACAGATCAAGGACGGAGGAAAAAAATAAAACAATGACAACACACACACACACACACACACACACAAAGTGATGGAGTGAATGCGTCAAATCTAAAGCTTTAATATTTGCCTGCCTCGTTGTGCACTCTTTTTATTTATTTTTTTGTCTCTACGCCGTAATAAATGGGCGCATGGAGCACGGCTTCCCCCCATTTACCCCTCCCCCACCACCACCACCACCTTAATATTGCGCCCACATGCCATTAACTTCTCACAGATGACAAAACCTGAATTATGACCTGTCAGAATACCTCTCACCACCCCACCCCCGGGGGCCTTTCTAGAGCCCCCCTCCCCAGTTTTTTTTTGTTCTCTGCCTCTATTAGCTTGAACTAGAGAGCGTGTAAACCCGTGCACACGTTGTGTTCAGCCAGCAGTCTCAATCTTAGGCTTGACTTTACAGCGTGTTGAGGGCACATCGGCTGGATTCTACTAACTAGCAAATGTTTTGTTCTTTTACATAAGACAGAAACAACTGGAGATGAATGATCGATCAATAGATAAGCAGACAACATCAGCCAGGGCGATGGTTCTATAAATGCACCAACATAACGTGCCGCGCAAAAAAAAAGGCTGTGGTGTGCACACACTTGCGTTCTACAATCCTGAATGCCCTGGAAACAAATGTAGTTCAGATAAATAATACGCTCAGTGGAGAAGCTTACTGGTGGCTATGCACGATTACAGGAGAATGTTCTTCAGTAAGCACAAACCCAGAGGCGTACCTAGGGTGTGGTTGGGGGGGGGAGAGGGTCCAAATTCTTAAGTCCCCCGGGCCCCAGCTTGAGAAGGGCCCCAAATTTTTTTTTTACAATTAAATATTAAGTACATTATCTCATGTCATGGTGTCGAATGTCAAAATGCAGGGCCCCCCCAAAGAGATCAAGCATCCGGGCCCCCCAATTCCAAGGTTCGGCACTGCACCAATCACTCGTAAAACACGCCGTATAATAAAGTGGGTAATTTGAAGAAATTAATTCTGAATAAAAACATTCTCAAGTAAAAAAAAAAGAATTTACAACCACTGTAACAGATACAAACAAAAATTACCAACAAAAAAATAACACAGACATATGTCACGTGACCTCGCGGGGACACTTTAATATTATTCACAGATACGTCTCCAATGATGGTTCCTGTGGGAGAAAGGGGGAACTGAACTATGAGAGAGAGCGAGAGAGTGAGAGAGAGAGAGAGAGAGAGAGAGAGAATCGTATAGAGTACAAAAGTCGTGACGCATTTCCGGTAGCAACAAAACAAAGCGGCTCCACACACGACTACACGCTGAACGTTGAACATGGCATTTTCAATAAGTTCATTACTGGAATATTTTCAAAACGATTCTAAATCTATCTCCAGAGGCGAGAATCACTATGAATCTGGACATGTGACTAATTTTAAATATGCCCATCGTTCCGCTACAGGAAAAGTAGCAGCTAGCATGAAAAAAAAAGGAATACAAAGTGACGGTAAGTTAGCGTTGCCAATTGCAATGGTCGTTTTCTATGGTTATTAAGTATTAAATGTGTGCTATTAAATTTTATTTTCGAATGTTAAGTTAATATTGACTAATTGATTGCAGACTATTACGATGTTAAACTGGAAATACTTTAATTTTTAGATAATGGTATTTATTAATTTTAATAATTAAGCCAATCATTGGACTGGTCAATTTAAAAATGAACATATAAACTATTAGATATAATTAAAGCAAGAAAATTATATTTTAAGAACTAGATATTGAGTATATGCATCCTATAGTATTCCTACAAAATGTAGTTCTTCTAGCTTGGATAGTTTTTAAGTTATAACGTATAATATCTTAAATGTCGGCTTTGGCAATTTGTCATGACAGATGAAAAAAAAAATTTTCCATCAACATATACAATATATAAAATATATATCACATGCATTATTATCTACACATAATCACAAATAAGTGGTGAAATTTTGAACCTTCTATTCTTAATGACACTCAAGATGTGGAGGTTTGAAGTTCAAATCTTGTCATTTTACTTGTGATTTTACACTGTTTTTTTTATATATATATTTTTTTTCGTAATTAAAGCAAGAAAGTTATATTTTAAGAACTAGACATTGGGTATATGCATCCTATAGTATTCCTACAAAATTTAGTGCTTCTAGCTTGGATAGTTTTTAAGTTATAAGGTATAATATCTTAAATGTCGGCTTTGGCAATTTGTCATGACAGATGAAAAAAAAAATTTTCCATCAACATATACAATATATAAAATATATATCACATGCATTATTATCTACACATAATCACAAATAAGTGGTGAAATTTTGAACCTTCTATTCTTAATGACTCTCAAGATGTGGAGGTTTGAAGTTCAAATCTTGTCATTTTACTTGTGATTTTACACTGTTTTTTTATATATATTTTTTTTCGTAATTAAAGCAAGAAAGTTATATTTTAAGAACTAGACATTGGGTATATGCATCCTATAGTATTCCTACAAAATTTAGTGCTTCTAGCTTGGATAGTTTTTAAGTTATAAGGTATAATATCTTAAATGTCGGCTTTGGCAATTTGTCATGACGGATAAAAAAAAAAAATTTTCCCATCAACATATACATATTTTCAAAATATTTTTTTTTCAACCTTTAGGAGAAATTAAAATTTTATTAGTTGTTTCTTTTTTTTTTCTTGCAGCAACCTAAAAGATAAATTATTTCAATTAAAACAAAAGCTTAATAATGTTGTCAAAATAAGTTACAATAAAAACAGCTTTTCTCATGGGTTGGAGAATTTCGATTATTACTATTGTTTACATTGGACAATTGTAAAATGCCCTCTGTTTTGATAAAAACAACAATAATTTGATCGATAATATGTTAATATTACTTTTTAATTCTTGAGATGTTTCATAATAAAAACCACAGAACTTATTTAAAGCTGTACATTTTTTTAAAAAAGAAATATCCAATCAAGACCGGAAAGGAGTCATGATTAATATTTTAAACTGGAATACTGTTATATTCTTAATTCTTTACTTTCAATTTAACGCAAGGGTGAGACCACTTTTATTATATTAGATTTATGAATTTAAAAAAATTAATATAAATATTTTTTCCCCCCAGATTTATTTCACTGAAAATTTGGACATTGAATCCACCCAGTGTGAGTGTCCTAGAGGAGACTACAGATGTTCACATGCTGCTGCACTGTATTTTTTTTGTAAAAACAATGTCAGCAAAACCGACATGGAGTGCAACTGGAAAAAGGCACGAATGACAGCAGGCTGTGACATCAAGTCAACAGATGAATTGTTCCCCGGGGACAATTTCAGAGCCCTGCAAGGCACCGTCACTGATGAAGACCGTTCGTGACTGTTTAATGAGCTACAAACACAAGCATCATTTACTGGCATGTGTTGGCTTATGAGTCCAGAGCCCACCACATCCATGCCAGACCTACCTGTTATTGACAACCTAGTCAGCAGCTCTGGATTTAAGGATGCACTCGACAAAAGGCATTACTTTAAGCACCATTTTGCTTTATCCCCAGAGGCCATAAGTAAAATTGCTGACATCACAGCAGGTCAGCATACAAATGATTACTGGCATCTAGCCAGGAAGGGCAGGATAACAGCCAGCAAATTTGGGACAGTTTTAAGAAGTAAAACTAGGAATGCTGCCTTGGGTCACCGGCTGATTGCTAGTGCCAATATTAGTAATGTTAAGTCGGTTGCCTGGGGAGTATCCCATGAACAGGATGCAGTGGATGGCTTCAAGTTATCAACTTCTTTTGAAGTCAAGAAAACTGGACTTTGGTTAGATAGTCATGGCTGTCTTGGTGCTTCCCCAGATGGCCTCATCAACGATGATGCCATTCTTGAGGTAAAATCTCCTTATTCATATAGGGATAAAACAATTATGGAATCCTCTGTATGTCCTAATTTTTTTTTGTACAAGGATGAAAATGACAGATACTGCCTAAAGAAAAACCATAACTACTGGCATCAAATTCAGGGGCAGCTACATCTGACCGGAAGGAACATTTGCTTGTTTGTTGTGTGGACACTTAGAGAACTTCTTGTGATGGAGGTTTTAAAAGATGACAGTTGGGCATCTAATCTAAATATTATCGAGGAATTTTATTTCTCAACAGTTTTGCCATTGTTGTCTTGAACTTTACATTTATGATAGTATTTTAATTTACATTTAAATAAAAGAATTCAAAGCATGAAAAATGACTATTTGTGTTTATTAGTACATTTTTTTTCCCAATAGTAACTTAAAATATGCAACAATTCTATACTGGACATACATTTAAATAAAAGGTTAGCAAGCATTTGAAAAAAAAACAACAAAAAAGCATTTCTAAAATGAATATTTTAACACACTAATCATCTGAGATTGTTTCTGAATTATTTTTTAATAGGGGAGACTGCAAGTTCACCAAACATGCTACCAACTGAAACAAAATATCAGCCTTGCTTCTCAATTTAGAAGGAATAAATGAAAGAATTTTAAAATCTTTTAATCTCTGGTTGGGTTTCGTTCGACTTGAATTCGACATGAAGCTATTTCTTTTGTCAATTTAGCTTCTGCAGCTGTAAATTTAGGATTATTTAAAAAAGGTGGGATATTTACTGTCACTCCAGATGGCAGAAGGTCATGAATTAAAAAGCCTTTGTCTGCCAAAATTAAGTCGCCAGGTGAAAACTATGATATTATGCCACAGTTTTGAAAATGGCCTTGTCAGAGACAGACCCAGGATATAATTTCGAAACAAAATTTATTACCCCATTTGGGGTTACCCCAACAATAGCTTTAAAGCTATTGATAGCCCTGCAAGATGAATAAGTGGCCTTCTGTTTGTCCATGGGTTTAGGAATTGCTATCTTGAAATCAGTACAATCAATAATCATTTTTAACAATTGGGAAAATGTACAAAAGATGGGGGGGGGGGGGGGGGGGCTACTAAACGGTTCTTGTATTTAGATGGGCAATATTTTTTTAACAATTCTTCATATAGTAAAATGTGTAACAGACTTATTAAAGTCATTACAATATTAGAAATAGTTGTACTGCTACAACCAAACAACTGCGCAATGTGCAAATAAGGGTAATTTTGTCTCACTTTCATCAAAGTGATAAATAGTTGATCCTGGAGAGAAATATTTGAAGCTTCAACACTCCATCCATTGCGGTAGACTATTCTTGTGTTAAATCTATTAACATAGTTAAACAGTACATTAAATACGCTTTTGGTTGGCAAACCAGTTTCCATCCGGAGAACAGAGTCACTTAACCTATCGACAGAATATCGTGTAGTGTAATAATTTAACTCATTTTTGCAAAGTGACTGTCTTAGCATTTAAACAATCAACTTGTGTGATTAACAGAATAATATCTGTCCTAGTAAGAATAGATTGTTCATTTGAGTCTATCACATTATCCACATTGGTTGCTGAACCATTAATATGCTCATATTCAGGTAAGGCTGTCCTTTTTGAGCGCTTGCATCTGGGTGTCTCTGGCTCAAACAATTTATCTTTATTTCTATTGTAACTTTTGGGTCCATTTTCCCTTTTGCCATCCCTAAAATGACAAGAGCAAATCCTGGAGTGCTTCAGAGGTTCTTTGTCCTTGTCTTCTGTCAACAAAAATAAATAGAAAGAAATATTAGTCTTACTGGTTTAAAAAAAGTATACAGTGCAGTATACCACAGTACATCAAATTTTCTTTGAATGATACAACCAATGCACGATTAAGGCCTAGGCACTACAAACAAAAATTAAATAGGCCTACAAAAGTGAAAAATATTTTTTTAATTTACAATTATATAATATTAGATTAGTTATAATTAATTAATTTAACTCATAGGGCCTACGAAATACTAAATCGGGCCGATTAGAAAAATAATTATGAAATTGCATGAAAAATAAACCAAACCTTAATATTTCTACTTATCTGTTATACGGATTTTAATCCAAATGGAATAAAACTACTTTAAAAAATCTTTTATCAATTTTAACAAGTCTATTTTCTTATTGTAATTTTTTAAATCTAAATACATTTCAGTCTTAAAAATGAAAGGAGGGCGATTTGTCAAATTTCTTTTAAAAACTGCCAGAAATTAATAAAGAAAACATATTTTTACAAACCTGATTAAGGCGATCCACTTCGTGCGTTCCGTTTTTTGTCTTTTTTCGCTAGGAAACCTAAAAAAAGAACACGTTTCACGTTCCGACCGATGATTGCAACCAGGAGCAAAACACTGTACCATTTTATTTTTATAATATATCTTTTTTTTTTGCAAAATTATCAAGTTGTGTCTGATGCAGCGTGTTACACTTACAAGACGACCAGACTGTGTGGAGCCGCTTTTTGGAAACTAACCGGAAATGACGTACGACTTTTGTACTCTATTGACAGGGCAATACTAACACACACGAGGGAAATGGTCTCCTCGATGACCGCAGCGGTGGTGGTGTGTGGCATGGCCTGCATGTTAACACTAGCCTAAACAGCAGGGACAGGCATCAGTCCAGGCATCCGTCCAGGTAGTACATATACATCAAGAGTTGTTTACGTCATGCTACAAACGCCACGTTCGCGCTTGCGGCATTGCAAAAACGTACACCGTGAAAACATTCCTCCATTCTGTGCTCAAAGGTTTGTTCTTTGATAACATCACTCACGGCTTAACTTGGCAAATAACTAAAGTGTGGTCAAAGTCGTAAAGATGACCAATTCAACTGACCTCAAAAAAAAAAACAACAACAAAAAAACGGGCCAAATTGATTACCGCAACTGCCCATGTATAAACACACCTGGTTTTTTGAGAACCAAAAATTGGTTTACAGAGAGGTATTATTTATCCGGAAACGGTAGGATGTTTATCTCTTACATCCTATAAATCATCAATTGGATTGTATATGAAAAAGTGCCCTTCTTTCATCCCTTACCAGAGCCGATAGTGCAACGTCCATGGAGGCTCTACTGGTGGACGTATGTAGGTGTCAGGGATGCACAGCCAGTTTTATGGCCCAATGTTTTTAAAGCAAAAGTTAGCCTTGCGCATATATACAGTCGATTCCGCTTAATTGGGACAGCCGCTTATTTGGGACAAATCTCAAAGAAACCAAACCAAGAAGCCAATAGTAAATGTGTATGTTTAATTAGACAGCCGCTTAACTGGGACAAAAGCCTCAGTCCCGATGTGTCCCAATTAAGCGGAATCGACTGTATATATATATATATATATATATATATATATATATATATATATATATATATATATTCTGGAAAAATAACCGATTTGTCTTCCTCGTGTTTTCTCATACGTTTATCCCAAAATAAAAATGAGATTAACAGTTCAAATAGAGACACACACAGAGCTAATCTTTACTTGTATATGCTGTTCTTAATTTTGGAGAAGAAAAAAGAAGGGAAAAAAAAAAACCCCAACTCGGCACAGGATACGGCGCTGGCATGACGCGTTCCTCTCGAGCTAAACACTTGATAAACAGCCTCGGCTCCAGTGCTACGGAGGACGGTGAATGGCGGATAGGGCTGTCTGGCCAACGGATAAATATTTGGAGCGTCTTCCTCGGTCTATTCAGACCATTTCAAACCGGAATACAGCGCTATATGGTGTGTGTGTGTGTGTGAAAAGGGGGTGGGGGTGGAGGGAGAACACTGTTTGCCGGTCAGTCAAGTGGATGGGTGGTGTCAGATTGACCTTCCTTACCGAAGGGTCAGTGAAACATTGAACGACATGAACCAGTTAACATCAGGTTGGGGGAAGGGGGGGGGGAGAGAGACTGGAAGCAACAAAATACAAATAAACATGCAAATCGTCGTCAATCGAAACAAGAAAGTTTTTTTAGGCCTGACAGTTATAGCGTGGCAATAGAAAACAACAACCAAGATCATTACAAGATGTAAGGCATGATTAAATGCACATTCAAATTATCTAAATACACACCCACGTCCGCACCGCCTCATCAGACTACGGTCAACAAACTACAGTCTGCGGCCAAGGTTGAGACAGCTTCTGCACTGACCCTCACATATTATATATATATACTAGCTGTACCCTGCAAAACCTTTGCATAGAGTTATATCCCCTTATGCTTGATCGGTAGGCTAGGTTATTTTTTGGTTTCGGGCAGATCCGATTTTTTTCATGATTGTATTTTAAACTGGAATACTGTTGTATTAATTCTTTACTTTCGATTTAACGCACACTGGAAATGAGTATTATTATATATGATGATATATTTTAATCCTTCACCTGGTCGTTACAACAGAACAAAACTTGTAACCCGAACGTACGTCCAAGCTGTCTGTTAAGCAAAACAGTGAGATGATCAACGAGACGTAACCTTAAGCTCTGACCCGACTATTAATGTATCGAATGACGTCGAAACGGACCCCCTCCCCCCGAGAGTCCTCTGACAGGTTGTTCTCCGGGATGAAAGGGGAGAACACTGTCGCTCTACCCGGCCTGCGTAATGTTTGTTGTTTATTATTATCATCATTATCCAAAAACAAGCTCCTGAAGGAATCTTTTTGGTTTGTTTTGTTCACGGGCAGGGAAAAAAAACCCAGACTTTGTCAATCCACAGCATGCGTGATTGTATTTCAGAAGACGTTCTATGAAGACACGTTAAACAGATTCATACTCTAGGTCAGTGGTCGGCAAAGTGCGGCTCCGGAGCCGCATGTGGCTCTTTGGCTCCTTAAGTGCGGCTCTGGCGTTTAGTTTTATTTAGTGTACTATTTATTTAGTGTAATACAATTTAGTGTAATAAAAGTTTACTAAACAAGCAGATTTGGCTCCCACAAATTTTTTTTTAATTGTTGTAATGTTCATATTTGGCTCTTTGGCTGATAAGTTTGCCGACCACTGCTCTGGGTACATTTAAAAAAAAATATTTTAATAAAATACACTTGACTAGACTATAGAGTCTACCATGCAGAATATAAATTATACAGAACGCGCAGCAATCGGTTTCGATCACTACTGGTTGGTCTGTGAACCCAGTAGTACTGTGATTGGCAGGCCAGGGCCCTAAATGGGCTGTAGAGCCAAAGGAAGAAGATGAAGAAGAAGAAGTTGTACTGTGATGCTTAAACTGGGTCATTGTGTATCGAGCACCTCCTAATACTTTCTTCGGCAAACTAACTGATAAAATAACTCACTTTTCTTAAGGCAGGACATGCATATATTTTTTTTTAAGTAGCAATCTATCATTGAGTTTTTTTTTTTTAATACGGTCTCGTTCACGTTGTTTTCGGAATACATTGTTTACATTCTTCTTCAGGAATCGATCTGTCGGAAGCCCCCCCCCCTTTTTTTTTCATACGACTGCTGTTTCTATTAATTAATACGTATGTGGCGAACCCTTAAATCCCTAGCAACAGGCCGCTATTCTTGTTGGGTTTTATTTTTTGTAGACAATGGTAAAGGATTTTTTTTTAAATAGGCATGCATATCCACCTGATTCTGCAATACCTAATTTTTTTATATAAAAACTTCATAAAATGAGGTTTTGTGTGTGTGTGTGTGTGTGTGTGTGTGTGTGCTTTTTTATGTAATATGTATTTTAATGAAGCTGAAGACGACAATTTAGAGAGCTCCGGACCTTCCGGCTTGGAAACTATCCGGCATGAGCCTTTATGTCCAATCAGGCCGGATAGTAAAGAGGGTACGGTATATTTAGTTTATAAAGGTACCCAGAGCCACCACCTACGTTAGCGTGTAGCAAAAACACGCGTCGAACGGTGGGTATGTGAGAAAACTTCCAACATTTACTGACAAGCGCGCGCGCGCGCGCACACACACACACACAAAAGCTGGGCGAAAAAAATTTCCCTTCGGCCTCATTAGAGCCTCTGGTAAAAACCAGCCAATCAAAACACACAAAAGGAGAGTTAACCCCTACATCTGATCTCATGATTTAAAAAAAAAAAATTTCAACAAAAAAAAAAAAACTGAGTGAAGTGGTGAGCAGGGAGGAGGGGGGGATACCCCCTACCCCACCCCAAAAGGTGCTGGTTGCCTGCTGCTGCATACATCTTACACCGTACTGCCTCCGACATCGGGGAACAGCCGCGCGCTGCCAGGTCAAATTAGCGGAGCAACAACAATACGTTCTGCTTGTTAGAGCCAAGGTAAAGGGGAATCTCGCGAGATGTTCATTTCATACGTTTAGTTTTCAAAAGAAAAAGAAAAAAAAAATATCTGAAGAAAAAAAAAAGAAATATTAAAAATTTATGACTTTTTTCAATTTTTTTTTCATGCAATTTTTACGCAAATTAAAAATGGTGGGGGAAAAAAAACCATGACTTTTAACCACTGAATGCTTTATGTCAGTGTTTCCCAAACGTTCGACATCTGTGTACCCCCACAACCCCTTTTATTTGTATTTATCGTGTCATAATGAATATCCCCAGAAAAAAAAAAAGACTTGCATATATTGTTTTTTAAGATCATGGTTTGCCCCCTCATTTCATCGTTTCCGCTTCAGCCGTGCATGTTTACCCGGTGCTCTCAGTCCAATGCAGCACGTACACTTTTTTTGTAAGAACATCGCTGTACGTATCTTTCGGGTGGGATGAGCATAAAAATAACAATGCGTTAAGATGAATTACGGGCGTTAACATGGTTCAGGGGGTACACAACCTGTTATGGGATATTTAGAATTAGATTTAACAAGACGCGTGGGTACAACGGTGGCAAATATGACCAAAGCTCAGTTTACTCGTTAAAAAAAAGGTTATTAGCCAGAGTATAAATAATAGCGTTGTGGGTTCTGCGTTAAATCGAAAGTAAAGAACTAATACAACAGTGTTGCAGTTTAAAATACGATCGTGAAAAAAATCGGATCTGCCCGAAACCAAAAATAACAGCCTACTGATCAAAACCTAAGGGAATATAACTCTGGGCAAAGGTTTTGCAGGGTACAGCTAGTATCTCGAGAAAAAGGATTGTGTGTGAATTTCATGGGAAAACGTCTTTTTGTTTTGTCGAAACATCGATAGATTAAAACTTTAACGCTGGTTTCTTAATAGCGAAGTCTGTCAGACTTGGAATAGGAAAAAAAAACCGCCAGAAGAAAGGAGATATCGGAAGTCACTTTCTCACATTTATCTCACATCCGTTTGTATTTGTTCACAATGAAATCTCATTTTAGCAACTAAAGGGACGATAAATCTTGTCAGGATTTGTAACAAACGATTAAGGTGTACACAAGAATTATACACATAAAAATAGAACGAAAAAGAAAAAAACCTAATAACTTTTGTCCATCAGACGTGCCGAGTCTTGTTATCTCGACACACTGTCAGATGCATGACATCATCGGGTATCGCTTGCGGCTCATGGAGGTGACGCAGGTATGTGTGGCTTCACAGCCCCACACCACTACAACCACCACCACCATCACCACCAAAGTTGCCCATTCACCCCGAGACATCAACTACAGACATGAACGAGCTAGAGATAGTCGAGTGACAAGTGCATCCCCCCTTCCCCCCCCCCCCCCCGATTAAGAAGACCCGACGTGAAGGGATAAGTTTGCAGGAGAAACATAATAAACAACGTGAGTTTTTATGTGTGTGTGCGTGCGTAGATAAGGCTCATATATTACACATTCGATTCCATTCAATGCCGGACTCAGTCATCCCCAAACAGGCGCAGCGCCTGGTGAGTAAACACCATGCAGTCTTCTGCATACAACGATGAGTCAAAGGGGGTCCCCAAGACACCAGGGCCGCAGCCAGAATAATCTGGGGACTCCCTGACTAACTCTTTAAAACTAGCCCCACCACCCCCTTGCCATGTTCCCAGCTCCCGCCCCCCCCCCAAAAAAAAAGCAAGCTAATGTGGTGCCTTGTTTTTGGCGACTTCCCCCCCCCCCAATCTAGTACGGCGCCCTGCTCAGCATCACAACCCGCAACGCCCTTCCTACGCCACTGCAACTAAATCGCAGCAATTCGAATAAATTAAAATTAAAATTTTCGTCAGCGACCTCGGGCCTAAGGCTGGGGAATAACACCCAGACAAGTCGCCCCCCCCCCCGGCTACCTGAGTTGGCCCTGACGAAACACACAACATAAACACAGAGTGGGTGACATGTTGAGTGAGATACATGCAGTACACCACAGTCATCACACGCAAATCTTCTAGTCATATGCTATTCCAATTCACCGACCTGTATATATTTCAGTTGTTAATTCTGGGATTCATCTGTTACACCAAAACTGTGGTTTCCTTATCCAAGGCAGCTAAAACTATTTGTTTTTTAAAACTTCAGTAGACGTGTTTTTAAAATGAGATTAAATAATGTATGCCTCCATTGAAGCGTCATCATCTTCAATTAGTTAAAATTGCAATGACAACCTTTAAAAAAAAAGAGAGAGAGAGAGAGAGAGAGAGGAGAGAGAGAGAGAGAGAGAATCGGTCCAAGTAGATCCACTGACCGATTATTGGATGAAATCACGATAACTCGACCAGTCCTTAGCAAGTCCATGGAACGGAACTAACACTAATGAGAGTTAAATCAGGTGAAAGAGAAAAAAGCCGGCCACCTATCAGTGATCAGATGGGGTGGGGAGGGGGGGTGTATATGGTCAGACAGACATTGAATACATTTGGTTGATAAACCAAACTGACTCTGTAGGTCTCTGTATATGTGTGTGTGTGTGTGTGTACATACGGATAAAATATGATTGGATGGACGAATAGATCGGAAAGAAATATAGATGTATGGATAGAAAGAAAGACATACAGATAGGTAGGTTGGTAGAGAGAGCAATAATGGATAGATAGAAAGACATACAGATAGGGAGGTAGGTAGGTAGGTAGGTAGAGAGATAATGGATAGATAGAAAGACATACAGATAGGTAGATAGGTAGAGAGATAGAGTGATAGATATATAGATAGATGGATAGATAGATAGATAGATAGATAGATAGATAGATAGATAGATAGATAGATAGATAGATAGATAGATAGATAGATAGATAGACAGAAAGATAGCCAGAATTCAAAAAAACTAAACGACTACGCCAGCCAGGCTATTAAACAGGAAAAAAAAAGTAAACCGTATTCACCCCCCCCCCCGGTCTCCTCCCAGAAACCATGACGGTGCAGGACATTAATAAAAGATGCCAGCGGCGGCAACCTTAACCTACGGCAGTACATCAGTGACAAGACAAGACCACCAGTCGCAGGGACATCACAACCATTACCCGGGCCGGAACTCCAGACCTTCAGCCATAATTATAACGATGCCGTTCCGACGTTTGTCTATGCGGCGGTACAGTTATTTTGGGAAGGGGGTCAGGGAGTGAAACATAGAGTGTCGCGGTAATATAACGTTAAATAGACTAGACCGCGCAAGTGTGTCAGCCAGACCTTTTGTGTGTGTGTGTGTGTGTGTGTGTGTGTTTTCAACGAATGTGCCTTCTTAATGATGAATAAAAAGAAATGAAATAAACGGGTATATCTACAATATTTTTGGTGAGATTCACCGCAACCATCAGAACACTTCCCCACCCCCAACCCCAACCCATCAATGTGCTTCCATAAAACAATTCTAGTACAAGACCACTAGCCGTGCAGCAGCCTCCGTGTCGCAGAGAGTCTCCATGCTGTCTGGCCTCTTAACTGCGTGCAAGGAATTCATTTTTTGAAGTTTGCTGATACATTTACAAATAATAATAATAAAAAAAATATGGGGAGATCACCCCTAAGAGCGTGCATGCATCGCAATAGATTCTCAAACATGGTATATGGCGGGGGGGGGGACCATTGACGGCGTTATAATCCGAAATAAAAGCTATTCTCAAGACTGCATCAATCTCCCAGTCACAATATAGAGAGGACATTAAGGAAGGTTGATATATAGATAGATAGAAAGGTGAATAGACGGATAGATCGGTGAATAGACGGATAGATAGATAGATAGATAGACAGACAGACAGACAGACAGACAGATAGATAGATAGATAGATAGATAGATAGATAGATAGAGGGATAGATAGGTGAATAGATAGATGGATGGATGGATAGATAGATTTAGATAGATAGATAGATAGATAGATAGATAGATAATAGATAGATAGATAGACAGATAGACAGATAGATAGATAGATAGATAGATAGATAGATAGATAGATAGATAGATAGATAGATAGATAGATAGATAGATAGATAGATAGAGGGATAGATAGGTGAATAGATAGATGGATGGATGGATAGATAGATTTAGATAGATAGATAGATAGATAGATAGATAATAGATAGATAGATAGACAGATAGACAGATAGATAGATAGATAGATAGATAGATAGATAGATAGATAGATAGATAGATAGATAGATAGATAGATAGATAGATAGATAGATAGATAGATAGGTGGATAGACGGATAGATAGGTGAATAGATAGATTAATTGACAGATAGATGGATGGGTGGACGGACAGACAGACAGATACACATATACATACATATGTACATACATACATACTTGCAAACAAACATACATACATAAAGATAGATTTTCAAAAACAGAAATGCAAACTTCCACTCCTTAGCACAATACACAAACTTGCACCTCACAAATAAAACACTCAAGTCTATTCCACAAACACACACACTTCAACTTCCAAAAGCTTTAAAAAAGACAAAAAATTGACCGAGGGAACGGGGGGGGGTGCATATTTGTCAGAGGCATTCTGCTTCAGAAACACGATACTCTTTAGATTGGAAAGGGAGCAGGGAGGGGGGGCAACAAACGGCGCACGTCTGTCAAACCCTCCACAACCTTAAGCCCTCCCCTACCCTCCACTATCTATTCCTTGAAGATGTACAAGGGGCAAGCTTCTTTTATAAGCCTCTACTCAAAGAACAGAATACACACACACACACAAAGATGATACAGTGTTATCTGCAAGACAAAGAGTAAAGAGATGGCTGCACCCCCTACCTACCTCCCTCCCTCACGCTCACTGCCCAACCCAGCCTTCGGTGGATGAAACGCGCGGTTCATTCATCATTGAAACCCTTTTAAGAAGGAAAACAAAAACAAAAACGAAAAAAAAAATGGGTTACATTGAGATAGAGCGAGATAACAACCGCTGGGACAAACTTATCGCACGGGCGGGTATGTGCGACGTACGGTGAGTGAGTGACCCAGGAGCAGATCGTACACTTTGAATCGTGTGTACGCGCATGTATCGCATACTCCACAAAGAAGAAGGTGCGACTAATTTACAGAGATGGAATGTGCGTTTCGGGGGGTGGGGTGGGGGGAGGGTAAACGATACACAGAATCGAAAAAAGGGGGGCGCGGAGGGGACAAAACAAAGTTCAAGGTTAGATTGTATATAGCCTATATATATTACTAGAACAGATCCCATATCAAATTGAAACATTGCAAGTTTTATAACCATGAACTCAGTGAGAATGTCCCCCCCCCCCCAAATCCAGCTCTGATCCACTTTGACATCACAGCCTCAAAGCTTATCCTCAAAAGCCAATATAACCCCCCCCCCCAACCTCCTCCTCCTCGGAGATTGCTGAGAGCCTCTCGGAATTAAACATCGTGTTTGATTTCAGCAATTTTTCAAAACCCCCATTTCGCCTCCAATTACAAAGATAACAGGTTCTATACACCGTAATAAAAAAAAGTTTTTTCCCCCCCTCCGAAAGCATAAAAAAAAAAAAAATTTGTCTCGAAGCATTTAATTTTAATCATACATGTAAGCTTCCGGGGGATTCGGGAGAGAGAGAGAAAAAAAAAACGGAAATTTCCTCAGATAATTCACACACGGAGATGTTAAATATTATTAGGTTGAATGATGGATTGAGAGGGGGCAATGGAACGGTGGAAGGGGGGGGGGGAGAGACAGCGCCACTATCACACTCAGCTAATCTCGCAACCCTAGAAGAAAACGTTTGCAAAATCTTGCATAAACTGATATTTATAGCGAGGTGTGATAATAAATATTGTGACGTTTGTACACCTCCTCCACCTGATAGTTGTATTTTTTTTATACCCTCCATCTCTGTGCCAGCGCTACTCCAAACTGTTGAGGAGACCGCGGAGCGTGTGCTTTTTGATTTTTCATCCTCCCCCCTACCCCATGCTGGCGGAACCCCAGAGTGGACCAGTCGGGCAACTTGCTTGGGCCTGCTCGTAGATAAACAGAGAGAGAGTCCAAAGTGTATTTTTGCCACACTGTGCTGAACGGGAATACCGGAACCCCCATTTTTTTTTTTTTGGAATATACGCGGCAAGTGCAGGAAAAAAAAATTACTGAAATTAACGAAGAACTAACATTAAAAGAAATTAACGAAGAACTAACATTAAAAGAAAAAAAAAACAATACAAAAGGTTGAATCAATAAAAGGAGGCTTCACTACATGGCAGGATTATATTAATCATTGATCCCAAATACATTAGGGAAGATCCCAACACCCCCAGATGGATGGCACTCGTTCGCTATTTCCTACATCGGACGAACGTTGATGTTAAATGAGACGTTGTTATGGCCAGGTTACCGGTTACAACTACAAATATACCAGCGGTGTTGTGGATCCGTTTGCAGCGATCATGGGCTCCGCGGCCATTTCAGGAATCTATATACAGTGTATTCCGCTTAATTGGGACACCGTTTAATTGGGACAGCCGCTTAATTGGGACAAATCTCAAAGAAACCAAACCAAGAAGCCAATAGTAAATTTGTATGTTTAATTGGGACAGCCGCTTAATTGGGACCAAAAGCCTCGGTCCCGATGTGTCCCAATTAAGCGGAATCGACTGTATATAAATATATATATTTCTTTGCCCTCACACTAAATTATGATAATTATACTTTTTTTTAAACCCATCTATTTTAGAATGACGTAGCGAGCAGAAATGTGCCTGACCTAAAAACTGAAACAACGTACGTATTTATCTAGGTCAAGTGAGATAACAAACAGAGGGTGCTCCAAAATTTTTTTTTTTTAATTTATCAAGGGTTTCACGTGAAAAACAAAAAAAAAAAAAGTTCACACAAGCCGATAGGAAGGTTGAATACAGTGCTTGTCCCTCGCAGCCATTCATCTTTTATATCGCCTGGGGTACTTTGTGTATCAGTTCAAGGTGAGGATTGTGATAAATATCGACTGCACACAGTGAGAGAGAGAGAGAGTGGTAGAGCAATTATGAAGAGTTCGTTTCCCAAAAAACATGTTTCGGTCCATTTCTATTTCACTCACCCGATAAACATTACTTTACTGCTCAAAGTGCCAGCCCCTCGGTTGATGAGCGTCTAATTCTCCTCAGATAACCTTAAGAGTCATCCAAACGACTTCTTCAATTCTTAGTGTCTCCCCCGTCAGTGCTGCCAGATTAGCTGGTTTCCCGCCTGTATGGGCGGTGTTTTTACTGGAAAACACTAGCGGGTTGGCGGTATTAGGCCGCTTCAATGTTTTAAATTAAGTTAATACTTGAAAAAAAAATAATTTAATGACGTATAAAATCTAGAAGTACGATCCAATAATCTTCGACAATTCTTTTCACTTTTTACCAAATTTGGCGGGTTTTCAGAGGATTTCTTATCGAGTTTCGGCGGCTTTCGTTAAAAAGCATTTGGCAACACCGCACGGTCCCCGTCAACGCGATCACGCGGCATGCCACCACCACCACCACGGCGACGGACAGCAGGTCGATACATTATTAATTAATGCCAGCTGGAGCTAATGACATTAAGACAGGCTAAGACTATACACAATGTTATTTTTATGACAGCCTTCATAGCAATGACAGGCTCTGACACCGAGGGAGCGATCGAATAACATTTTTAATGGGAGGGGGGGGGGTGGGGACAGAATTGTTTTGGTTGATTTGGGGGAGGGGAGGAGGGGGGAGTGTGATTCTTCCCCATTATCTGACCCGGAGATGAGGTCATTCTAATACACATGGTGTGAAATGATGGAGCGGGGGGGGGGGGGTGTAGGGTGGAGATGATAAAGAGCCGGGACTGACCGCTGACTAATTCCAAGTGCCTGGGAGATAAGGAGGGGGGTGAAGGACCTGCCAACTTGGACGCCAGGGAATGTTCAAGTACAAAGTTATCTGAGGGGAACAGGAGAAAGTCTCTCTCTCTCTCTCTCGCTCGCTCTCTCTCTCTCTCTCTCTCTCTCTCTCTATATATATATATATATATATATATATATATATATATATATATATATATATATATTAGAGTGGGTCAAAAAAATTTCTTTTATTGAAACATTATTAAAAAGTTGTTACATCATGGTAGTACTTGGAATATGTACAAATATTTAAAAACTACATAGTTTTACTACTCCCAACTTTTGTTCGAAATTTTTACTATATTTACTATGAGTTTTTTGTGACTGAACATGTTAAATTTGTGACCTAGGTTATTCAAAAAAGAAATGATATGCATAAAAAATTTGTGTTTTATTTTTATAACCTTTTTTATGAATAACTAATTAGTTCAGACAACTGGGATAAGCATTGCATCCATTTTTTTCTCAATATAACTGGTATATTATGTATTCATTATCGGATCACGCATGGATGTTTATTTCATTTTTGATTAATTTTTCAATTATTTTATTGAGTTCTTCTACAAGAAGTGCAACTGTACATTCTGTGTTTGGGTCAGCAGCTTAATTGCCTAAAAGACAACTTCCAACCAGTGAAGATGTTTTCAAGGCTATTGGTGGATGTTTAAAATGGAACAATACAATCATAGCCTTCATTCACGAGCACACGCATTAGCGCATGAAGTTAAACAATTATATGACCAGGCTAGTATCCCTACAAATGACATTACCAGTATAATTGTTCGAGTAAAAAGGTGCATGTGTTAGGGATAGAGGAGACTGTAAATGTCCACAATCAGTAATAATTTATGTGCTTGAGTGGGCATTTTGGGTGGTCAAAAGATGGCAAGAAATATGTTCATAGACAATGTTGACAAGCAAACAACAAAAATATTACAAAATCGACAGAAAAGAAAACATTCATTGATGCAGGGTGGCGATCAGATAGGATCCACAAATGATAACGTCAATGATGAGAAAGATAATGATATTCCAGATCAGGATGCTGAAGATGATGAACTACTTTATGCAGACTTCTCCAGCGATGAGGAATGTTCCAAATAACAAAACAGATATCAATATGAAGCAATGGATCGATATAAACTAAGCAATAGGGATACATGTCTTATCGTTAAAGCTGTGTTGAAGGACTTAAACATGTTAACACCATCTACAGCTCTGGATCCAGCAAAGACGCGTCGACATAGAAAAATTTGGAGAGATAGGGCAGCCAAGGAACATTACTGATGAGAGCAAAGATGGTTAAAAAAAGCGAACAGGATTTTTGCGATCCATCTTGTCAAAGTGGGGCTAGAAACTTTTTCTATATGATACAACTGCTTCAGAACCTTGATACTGCTGATCAATCTATTAAATTGCTTGTATTGGAAAATAACTGCTACTTTGCACATCCAGAAAACATTCTATTGGCTGCAGTTAGGACAATGATGAAGAAATTGGAAGGTATGCAGTAAATAAAATCATAACAGCACGACATAAGCCAGCTCCATGCAGAGTTAGAATTTTTCAACAAAAATGACATAATCCTGAATATTGCAGCTAAATCATATGATCAGATGATTAACTGGGATCTTTGTGCAGTGACATCCCCTCCTCTGCTGGAACATATTTGTGATGATGAACTTAAACGCAACAACCCAATCATACTGGATCAAATTCCCTGTCACTCTCAAGCTGTTGAAAGAGCAATTAAAGAAGTTACTGCTGTTAGTTTGAAAGTGTACGGACATTTCAAACTGTACGGACATAGCTCTCGACATGGGATGGTTTAGCAAACAAAGAAATCAAGGGATGTTCTTCCGAAAATTGACAGCAAAGCAAGTTTCCTGTGACAATCCATAAACAGTATTATTCATATGTACATTGTGTATTTTGCATGAACGATTTATAGATTTGTACAATTTCATATTACTTATACCAAACATTCTAAATGTTGTAAAATGTCATACATTGGTCATACCTGGGTCAAAGCAAAATCTTTTTTATTATTAAAGTTTAAGACATTTTAATATCTTAGTAATGATATGGTAGATTTAAAAATAATTTTGTTAAAAAAAAAATTAACATATTGATATTTGTGGGTGCGGCATGCCGCCATCTTGAAATGTATGACCTTTTTGTGGCAAATATTTCTGAAATATTTATAGACTGTTTCATATACAATGTACATTTTTATAATCAGAAAAGCTTACTTTAGGGAATGTCAAAGTACTTTTTTGATAATGTAATAAATAAATTATTTATGATTTTTAAAAATTTTAAATGGTGAAAATAAGCAAAAAATGCAAATTTTTAAAATTTAAAAAAAAAGGACTTAAAATTTCTTGAAAAGCCTCGGACATTCTATTCTATAAATGCACCTCTTCTACATAAAAATTAGAAGTTTTATCAAAATTTGACATGTGGTTTTTGAGATTTTCTTGCCACAGTGAAGCAAAATGTCAAAAATATTTTTTCAGAGAAAAATGACTTTTAAGTTTTTAAATTATTGAAGTTTCTGAATGAGTAACATTCTGAAAATACATTTTAATTGATCTAAAAAAATGTTCTGCAATATATTTAATTCGTAGTTACTATTGACATGTTTTAGTATCTTAAATTGTAAAAAAAAAAAAAAAAATTTTTTTTAGACATAGTGCATTTTTTTTCGCCCCGTACCCCCGGAAGAGAAAATGGGGCTGGATAGGCCACACTCTGCGCAAGAGCCCAGACAATGTCACAAGGCAGGCGCTAGAGTGGAACCCGCAGGGAAAGAGAAGAGCAGGCAGGCCAAAGGAGACATGGAGACGCTGCACTGAGCGAGAGATGAAGGCAGCTGGATGGACGTGGGCTCAGCTGAAGAGAGACGCCCAAAAAAGAGTTCGCTGGAAGAGCGTTGTTGAGGCCCTATGCTCCCACGCGGAGTCAGAGGATTAAGTCAAGTAAGTCACCCCCTTGAATTAAAAGTTGGGAGTGGAAGACATTATCTGATTTTTGCAAATTTTACATTTTTACAATCAGTAGGACCATAGGCAACTTTTTGAATATGTTTCAAATTCCAAACTCCAAAAAAAATGTTTTTGACCCACCCTAATATATATATATATATATATGACACACTCAACACTGGGGGAATGGGGCACAATCAGCGTATCATTCAACCATCACACTGCTGTGTACATATTTGGAAAAAAAAAAAGAAAACGTACACACCATGCCCGTGTTCCGCCGACTGGCTGGTTCGATCTCTGCTCAGACACTTACAAATGTCCAAAAGATGTAACAATTGTATTATTTTAAGACCGTATGTCGGATCAATTTCAAGTTACATCGTACTAGCTACTTACCCCCCCTAATCCTTCTGTAGCAGACCGGAAGTTCACCAATTATAACCCCCTCTCTATGTGAGTAGATATCGACCATAACAGGTTGAGGGGGGGGGGGGAGCACAATGCGGCCACAATGAACCAGATTTTTTTTCCTCTATAAATAGTTTAACTACATCTGCTCAATATTTTCATATACAGTGGAATCCGCTTAATTGGGACACCGCTTAATTGGGGACAGCCGCTTATTTGGGACAAATCTCAAAGAAACCAAACCAAGAAGCCAATAGTAAATTTGTATGTTTAATTGGGACAGCCGCTTAATTGGGTCCAAAAGCCTCGGTCCCGATGTGTCCCAATTAAGCGGAATAGACTGCATATTTATTAGCCGTAAAGAGGCTTTTTAAAGAAAATAACCCTGACCTGTAACCTCAACAAACTATTTCAAGCCCGGGGGGGGGGAGCTGGGGGGCTCGGGCGATATTTGTTGAGCGTCTTCCGCCAATGCTGAGGTGATATCACCCCTTCTTTCACGCTGTTCCTCCAAAAACCCCACACACCATCATAGTCCTCACCTATTTTGTCTACCCAGTTAAACATAAAAAAAAAAAATCATGAGTGACGGCCGGGGTTAAGGAAAGGTTCACACACACACACACGCATATTAAAAAGATTAAAAAAAAAAACCGCACATCAAATAATACACAGGGTTGTGATGAGTTTACAAAAAAAAAAAAATGGGAGTGGGGGGGGGGATGTGCTGTCTGACAAACTATAAACAAAGCAGGAATTCCAAGAGCATTCTCGTTGGACATTTTAAAAAATAATAATAATAGTAATATAGAAAGAATTGAAGAGAGAAAAAAAAGGGGAGAGGGAGGCGGTGGGGGCTTTCTGTAAATAGCTCCAGAGCTCCAGGTGCTTTATGTCTTCATACTTGGTTCACGATCTACATATATATATATATATATATATATGCATACACGCATGCAATGGCGCGTGCATTGTTTAGCAAGTGCAGTGATGATATCGCTGGAACAAAAGGAGGGGGGGGGGGCAAAATTAAAACACTATTGACATAGGGTAAGTCCCCCTATGAATGAAGCTAGCACTAAATCTTGTGCGGCAGCCATTTTTTTTTTTTTACAGCAGTTGTTTATCTTAATGTTGTCTCTCGAATTGTTGTGTGTTTTTTAAAAGTCTGTTGTTCTACCGCTGCACTGAGGCTCTCTGAGGGCGTGGGCACGTGTAGGTACTATAAACAGAATCTGAAGGGAAAAGGGGGTGAAGCTATAGGAGATCTTGAAGTGGGGAAAAAAAAAGCAAACAAAGAGACGACGCTTCAAGGTTTATCGAATGGACGGACGAAGACATTCGACAGGCTAAACGTTGAGTTTAGAACTTAAGTCACATTGTCTTAGTAGCCGCCCCACCCCCACCCCGCGGTCTACCCTATCCCATCCGGTTAGATAATACTGACATAAAGTTGTAAATTTCCGACAGATGTGTCCGACGATAGTCTTTATAAGTGAAGGGGGGGAGGGGGTCAGCTGTGAGGGAGGGGGATAACAAGCCATACATTTTCTCCTTTATACCCGGGCACGTTGTTGGTTTATAGTAGCGATAGTGCCGTATGATTCGCCTTTTTTTTACAACCGCGGGCAAACCGTTATAAACAAGGCAGATGTCAAGAAAGAGTGAAATATGTGTCAAGGGATAATAAAGTAGCATAGTTAATGTATCAACCTCGGGTAAATCTGCGTAACATTAAAAAAAAAAATAGTTATTGTCCCTGTCGATATGTGTATGGCATCAGAGTAATCGGAGCGAACAGTATTAAGGTGGCCCGCTTGAGGAGGAAGGGGGTGGGAGGGGGGGGTTTGAAGCGAAAAATAAATGTTTTAAAATCATGCAATCGAAAATTCTACCGGCGCCCGTTTATTGTAAAATGGGCCTTATTGTGACTAGGGCGAAGGGTGGGGGGGGATTGAGGGTGGGTGGGTGTAAAATAAAAATAAAACGCAATCCACAACACACAGGAGCGAGAGAGAGCAGATAATGATCGCGTAAACCCGACTGGACGACAATTTAAAATCTACAAACTTGGGTGTGTTTAAGACGTGTAACGGGTCCCACTGAATAACAACCCAACCAGGCGAAAACACGCGAGTGACGCAGCAGCTCTCCCCCTCTTCAATTTGCTTCAACCCCCCCCCTTCTTCAGATTATTGCACGGTATTAGTAAAACGTTGCAATTTCAATCTGCAATTTGAATTTTTTTTTTTATTCTAATAAATGCCCATATCATGTTATCGATCAGCACAACAAGTGCAAACAAAAATCAATGTACCATCTCACGGTTATAAGTTCATTGTTACTACACACGAGCGGCCTGACAGGAACCAAGTTTTACATAAAGCCTATTCACGCTATCGAGGCCATAGCCATCAGGCCCTACCTCGGCGATTCCATTTGAATTTTAAAACAACAACAACATGAAAGCCCCACCGAGACCTACCAATGATACCGCAACGTTCGAGTGGAAACTCCATACCATGATCGCTCGAGTATCATCAACACACATTCAAATCGACCGTGCCCAAAAAAGATGAATGCGGTCTGTGATAGCCTGCATAAAAAACAAAACAACATACGACCTAGGGGGCGTCTCATGAATTATGTACGACGATTTTTTTTTCTTTGGTAGCATCGCGATTTCACAACAATCCGCCGTCTCGACATAATGAGTCTGTCACCAGGCAACATTAGACCCCCCCCTCATGGATGGTCGCGTCATTAGTTACCAGACCCATGGGCCTAGCCGAGCGACTCATCCCATTCCCCCCCCCCCGAAATGGCAAAGTAGAAAAACAACAAAAAAAAAAAACGACGGGATCCAAATGCCAGGAGCTCTGGCTTGGTGTAACCTTGGTAACCAAAATGATTTAATTATGATATCGCAAACAAATACTGTACATTTAAAAAAAAAAACAAGAACTATCAAACGGAGGAATGTCGACAGCGGTTGGTGAGCGGCTGCGCAGAAGATCCAGTGTATGACGTCCACGGAAAATGCACGGCCGGCTATGGAGCGGGTACACAAAAAAAATGTTCCCGGCTGAGGGGGCTGATAACAGATACAGTAATATATATATATAATAATACTCATTTCCAGTGTGCGTTAAATCGAAAGTAAAGAATTAATACAACAGTACTCCAGTTTAAAATAAAACCATGAAAAAAATCGGATCTGCCCGAAACCAAAAAATAACCTAGCCTAGCGATCAAGCATAAGGGGGTATAACTCTATGCAAAGGTTTTGCAGGGTACAGCTAGTACAGAATAAAACGAGAACACTATGTAAGGAACATCACAGATCGAGGATGAAGATAGTATATACAGTATTACAAAATAAAACGATAGCACAATGTAAAGAACATCGTAGATCGAGATGAAGATACTAGATACAGTATTACAAAATAAAACGAGAACACAATGTAACAAGCATCACATATAGACGTGTAGACCAACAGGGTGGGAGGGGGGGGGGTAAACTAAACTGGGGGCGTCACTCAAAAACAATGCACGGGTTATGTTCCCTGTCGAGGGAACCGAGTGTAGGAAACCTGCAACTCCACCCCCCTCCCTCTCTCCTCCATTAAAAGAAAAAAAAAGCAATTGCATAATTGAATTGAAACATATACAAATAGTTCTTCAGAGGCCAGTTTTTTTTTCCCTCAAGACATAAAAAAAAGACAAGAAGACATTAAAGATTTTGCTAAGGTGTACCAGCAGCCATTACCCTTTTTTTCATATTGTGGGTCGAAAGGATAAATAACTACATTTATAGATTGTGCTCTAAGTTTAAAAAAAAATTCCATTTTGAAAAGCCTAACAAAAAAAACCGTTCTCTCTCTCTCTCTCTCTCTCTCTCTCTCTATATATATATATATATATATATATATATATATATATATATATATATATATGTATTACACATTTGTGTTTAATATTGCATTTTGTATTAACTGTGTGGGGGTTTGTCCGGATACCGGGGAACCGTCGCGCCCGTGCCGTCGCCGCCCCTCCCCCCCCCTCCTTGAGAGGGCAGCAGTGAAAACATCATCGATCGCTTTCCTGTGTACACAAGGCTGAAGAGCGGACATGATTATCACTGTTAACCCGAGACGGTAAAAACAAAATGAACAAATCACGATTCATAATCTGCCAGGCAACAGCACCTGTGAGACGAGCACAACACCTGTGAACATGATCAATCATTTTACAAACACCTGCATATCAATCGGACACTACCCAAAAAATATATATTTCACATAAGAACATACTTCACTGACAATAGCTACGCGGGGCTACGGTCTAGTTAACCATAAGAGTGGCATATATTATGAGATGAATTTTTCATACACAGCCCCCCCCCCATCCCCCCAACCACCACCACACTCAGGGCCCATTTACAGCCGTAGACCCCCTCTACGAACGATCAGACTAGGTTTATGACGTAAGCAAAGCTTGCGCTCTAACCGGCAATAACAAGCTCGTCATAAAAATGTCAAGGCGATACGTAAAGGTAAACCAAAAACAAGGACTGGAGAGAGAGAGAGAGAGAGAGAGAGAGTATTACCACTCAAGATGAGATGAATATGGGTTATATAGAAGGGGACGGACGGTTTGTTGTGGCCGTTGGCCGGGATAAAATAAAAATGTAAACCAGTGAATGAAAAATTCCCACTGAATCATTTATTAATAAATGGGGGAAAGTGGGGGGGGGGGAGAGAGAGAGAGTGAATGTCCCCCCCCCTAAAAGTATTTAATATAGATTAAAGTATGATCATTCGCGTTCTTCGTGACTCTTTGTTGTGTTAATGCTGTCTGTTGTCACTATCCCTGTCTAGTGCACAGAATATAAATGATACACAATGCTTCAACTTATAAAAATCGATTTTTTTTCTTCCGAAAGCCGCTTTATTTGTGCATTATTATTATTCTATTGTGTTTCAGCGAGTACCAGTAGATGCCACACACTTTTAAAAAAAAAAGTGAAACAAAAAAAAAACCCACAGATGGTGACATTTTTTTTTTGTCATTGGAAGAGGACTTTTTTAAACAGCGTTGCGCTTTCAGCAGGATATATATACCGTATTTCCCCATGTATAAGCACCCACTTTGTATAAGCCACCCCCCCCCCCCCCAATTTTCGGAATGTGAAGTTTTGAAAAAATATTTTATTAGAGAAACAAGTTATAAAGTAAGAAAATTTACAAAGAAACAAAAATTCAAGATTTCATAATAATCACTCATACACTCATCATCACCACTGTCTTTTTTGGGGCTTGAAAATTTTGGGAAAAAAAAAGGGGTGGCTTATACATGGGGAAATACGGTATTTTGTGGTGCGGATGTAGTTGTAGTCTATTCCGAAATGACTTTAACAACCGCTCAACTAGCATTAAAAACAAAATGTTCATTTGTGTTTCGTGTATGCGGTCATATTTTTTATAGCACATACATACATACATACAAGTGCTGCGGCCATTTCGTGCTCGAGTTAATCATACAAGTGGCTCGGGTCATTTTAAAAAGACTTTATTTTTTTTCTTTCTAACTTTAGAGTCTATGTCGGATCATTATTTTTAGTTCAATGAACGCTGAAGTATGGGAGAACTACCGTACATATTTTTCTTTTTTTTTTTTTAAAATTGATCGCCAACTTTATTGCGGCGGCATTCCAACTCTACGAACATTCTCGGTGAATACATTCTATGAAAGACAAGGGCGGTTAATTCACTTCTGCCACGCACGATCTCCAACCCAGATCGCAAATGCTCGGGGGGGGGGGGGAATTAAAGTATACTCTCAAACAAAACATTTATAACGACAACAACACAGTGGTTCTCAAAGCGTTTGGGGGGTGACTTACGCAAGTACCCCCCTCAGGGGGGACCTTTGTTATTTTTATTATTTTTGGTGTTTACGTCACACGAAAGGTGCATGAGAGAAAAAACAACAAACAAACAACTTCAACAGCAGCAGCAGCAGCAGCATCGTGCAGCTCCAGTCATTCCCTTCACCGAACATGTGTGGACAGAGTCAACACACACACACACAGAGACTGCAGACAGACAGACAGACCCAAACTGCAGAGGTGGCCGACCAGACCAACGGTCATACCGTGTGTGTGTGTGTAGTTGGGGAGACCGGTCAAGTCTCGAAGGAGGGGGCGGGTTGTGTGTGTGGGGGGGGGGCAGGCAACGTGTATCGTATTTACACGTTTCGGCACGTTGATTCCAGTCATTAATCGAATGGCTGTAAGAACACAAAAAAAATATCACCCAAAAGACGAACGACATCCATTGTTCCTCATAAATCCCCTGTGTCTTTTTATTACCAATCAACTAATAACGAGCAGCTTAATCTGGGGGGGGGGGGGGGAAACCCCGCGAGGTTGGAGGGGGAGGTGTGAAAGAAAAAGAAGACTGATATTTTAGAAGAGACTTCTATTTGTTCTCGGCAACGTTCAAGGGGAGGGCGATTGGAAGAAATGAAATAATGATCATTAGCTGCCTGGACTGGTCCGTTGTTAACTCACACACACACACACACACACACGCCAGCGAGCAAATGACGGACATTCGAGAAGACAATGCTTTCAGAGAGTGAGAGATGGGGGAAGAATAAATGAACAACAACAAAAAGAACATTTAAAAAAAAAAAAGAAAAAGAAAAGTCTCCAAGAGCAAACAGGCTGATAAAACATTCAAGAACTTTAGTCTCTGGCTTGGGAAGAAAAAATCTGGCCAATACAATTTTGTTTTCCCATTACTATTATTGGTAGGATCTTTAAAAAAAAAAATTAGAAAATTGTTAGAGAGGAAATAGCTCTGATCCGTAAAAAAGAAAGAAGATAAATATAGATCCTTGAGGAATGGTTAATTCGGAGGTTAGACAAAAGATCTTAGGTTTAGGTTTCATAACGAAACTTTTGAGATTTTCAGCTAGTTTAACAGTATTTATGTCTTGGCCACTTACATACATACGTAAAAAAAAAGGGGGGGGGGGGGTGTTTACCGACTTTCACCCTGTCGAGATAGATCAAAAAAATATCGACATACTTCTAATTTTCTTCACAACCCCTACATCAACCCCACCCCACATAACCCTTTTATTCTCCGATTGGGACCCCCGAGCATGACTAATGGCTGACGTGTTTTGAGAGCTGAATCCAATGATGACCATGCAGAGAAAGGGGGGATACGTGCATTTGTTACATTTATATATATATAATAATATGTATATATATATATATATATATATATATATATATATATAAGAGAAATAGAGAGAGAAGTGGAGAGAAAAATCCACTATTTTAAACAAAAACTTTATTTCAATATACATCAAGCCAATATTTTTTATTAAATGATTAAAAGAAAATTAGGGGTATCACAAATGCAGCCAATATTTGTAGCTTTTTAACCTAATAATCGAATAAATCTTACCAAAATGTTAACATTTAATCTTGACAGACTAATAACTCATCTAACTATAGCTTTCACAGTTATGCGCAATTTCTGATATCAACACCAAAGGGGTAAGAAATCACACATGACATGGGTCACTTGAGGACCAAATTTTCCCCAATCACTTAAAATGTCCAAGTCAAATGTCACACACCACCTTTCCATTCCCAGTACCACAGGGGTAAAAAAAAAAAATTAGTCACAGCTCCCAATGAAACATAATGTCAATCTGTAAATTGAAAACTTTCAGGCTCAAAGCTTTCTTTTTTTTGTATTGTTCTCAGTCACAATCTGTAGATCATTGTGACTATCAAAAACTATAAACATTCGATCTTAGAAAAATATATTTATAAACATAAAAGTTGCAGATCAACAAGTAACGACCCAAAGAAAAAATGTAGTGCGGTAGTTAGTAGTTATTATTTTGATACTTAACAGATATATTCAAGCAAAATAAAAAAAAATAATTTAAAACTATTGATATAATGTCAGGATAAGGAAAGGTTTTTTTTTTAATAAATGAAGCTATGAAAATATATAACAGAAATAGATAAATAATAATTGTTGTTATAGATGGTGCTATTCATAAATTAGAAATATGAGGGGCATGTTCTAGAAATCTCAAACTATAAAATATTCAGATCAATAATAAAAAAAAAATATTTTAAATACGATTAAATGAATAACAAAAAATAAACAAATGCATTTTAAATGCAAAGCATGAGATTTTAATTCAATTATTAATTCTAGTTGACACACAATTAATTAAAAAAAAAAGGACTAAAAAATGAAATTTTATTTCCAAATGTTTGTGAAGCTGATGGCAATCATTTCTGCACAAAAATATACATTATATAAAGGGTCATCAGAGCAAATCAAGTGCACATGCATCTGTTTCTGTACCTTAGGCATATAAAGGCATTGTGTTGTGAGCACTAGGCCCAGCCGCCTTTACTTCCACAACTTAAGTACCCAGTTAAAGGTGGGTGAACCAATTTAACCAGGATATGGAAAAAGTACCTTGGTTCTCATAGAGGTTTGGACCCAGGAATATCAGGTCCACAGTCAGGCGCTCTACATCACTCAGCCACTCGTTCTTTATATAATTTTATATTATACTAATATTCATTTCAATGAATTGAAATTTTCTTTTCAAATTTAATTTAAATTTAGCTTTAGATGACCATAATAAAATTTACCTGTTTATAAATAAAGGATATTAAAATCATTTTATTTAAGTTAATCTTTATAAAAAAATAAAAAAGTGTTCGTTTAACAAAATTACTAATTAAAAGAAGTATACAAAGCGTTTCAATTCAGACTAACATAATCCACATAGTGTTGAGTACACTTCTTGTATAAATATATTTAAAAATATGAAGCATTTAGGCGGTGTGCCAGCCACACAATCCCATATAAGCCATATGAAGAAACTACAGAAACATTTAAACTTAAAGATGCCCCCATTGACTAAGCCTAAGGGAAATTTACTTTATGAAATTTTAGAGCCCTAAACGTTTAATTTATTGTATTTTAATTTTTTTTTTAATTTAGCTAAACTCTAAACTATACTTTTTAATTTGATATATGTATGAGTTATAATTAAAATAAGCTTCAATGATTGAACATTGGAAATATTACACTTAGGGCCTAGTAAAAAAAAAAAATTAAATTAACTTTGTTTATACAATATTTTAGCTTTTTTTTTTTTTAAATAACCTCAGAATGAAAACTTTTCATGAGGATGGGGGAGGGGGGGGGGAGATTGTTATCTTAAAACGTTATATTTGAAATTCAATCAAGATTACGAAATTAATTAAACAAGAATTATTTGTTAAATGGACGAGAAAATTGACAATGAACAGTGTGTGCAACCAGCAAATATTGAAATAATATCTCACTATCTCAGATATCGTATTATAAAACAAGTATGCATAATGAGTGTAAACAGAGCTTATTATACTTACCCTTAACGGCGTGTGAAAAATTTGAGCCAGCAATAAGTATCCAAGAAAATGTGAAAAAAACATAAACTAGTTTAGAGTCCACCAAAACACTGGACTTCCGACGTTTATTTTTTCTGTGGAAACTCCTATCCATTGTATCCAGATAAGAATTCACAAACAGTTCTTTAAAAAGATACCAAACGATATTAAAATATATCCGAATCAAGACAACCTAAATATTCACTGAAATTAAGTTTCATCCAACATCACAACAACTCTTTCTAGTGCCGAACGCCATGGTTGAAATCAAGGCACCGATTTGCAAACGAGGTTAGGGGGGTCAACTTCCAAATTTGGAACGCGTTCAACTTTGAATGGCAACTTTGAGCAAAGAAAAACAAAATTCAAATGCATAAATAATTTGCAAAGAATTATACACAGTAATAGGATTTTTTTTGTTTTTAGTTTAAGCTAAGTAAAATGCATTAATTAAGGAAGACGTTTGTTATTTTCCCATACAATCTAACTTTCTTTACATAAAGAAGACTAGTTAGTGATTGCCCCTGGTGTGTTTGTATACGTCTTCCGCTAGATGGCGTTTATTAAAAAAAAGGAAAATAATGTACAAAGCGAGATAACCACATAAATTTTGGTGGAATAATGATTGATTCGTTATACTTCCCCTTTGTGTATTTTGAGTTAATTAATAGTATCTAAACAGAAAGATCGTGTAAAGAATTACGATTACAAACTACAGACCATTTAGGGTGCAATAAAACAATTTCAGTTTTTTTTTTAAATTTATTTTATATATTAAATTATAATAGCAACGATAGGAACTCTAAACAGCGATTGGAAGAAAATACACTTAATTTTTTTTTTTCTTTAAATCAATTTAACTCATGCTACTTATGTAATTTAGCAGTTTTCGCCACGCTTAAATAGATTACAGCCTCATATCCGTTTTAAATATTATATACAATGGAGGTGTTTTATATATATATATATATATATATATATATATATATATATATATATATATATATGTATGTTAGGGTGTCCCAAAAAAATGAAGTTTTGAAATGTTGATGTCTCACCCCACAGAATATGTCTGTATGGTAACAGTAGTTAACCGTCAAAATTTCAGCTCATTTGGACAATGTTTAGAGGTCCCCCAAGAGGTTTAAAGTTCCAGATTTTGGTGTAAAATCATTCGAGGTCAAACCTAATACAGCGTTAATGTTGCATTATATGCGAAACTGATATATTAAGTAACAAATTGATGCTTGGTATTGTTTATAATATTAAATGAAACAAAATATATACATCTTGAATGGTTTATATTTTTAAATTTGAAATTTAAGTAAAAAATTATGAAAAACAAAGTTTTATTCATTTTGTCAAGTTAATTCTTGAATCAATGTCAATCTGCTTGAAAAATAATAATAATAAGCATTCCTGCTATTTATTTTGTACGTTGTACTATAGGGTAGACAAAAATTTTAAAAAGTTCTTCAAATTTAAATTTTAGCCAGCTGTTCACGATTACACTCTGCAAAATTTTTCCGATGTTTTTCAACCACTTGGAGCAAAAATTGTCTTTGTTCTTCATTCTTGGTGATACTGTCATTGAAATTTTGTATCAATGCTACACTTCGCTCTGCAGTCATTGATACAAGCCAGATTCTTTACAAAATCTGCTGCAACTTTAAAAGATGGTGTATCTGATCAGGCTTCAACAGGAACATCTAGAAAACTGGCATCAATGTTGGATGTTTCAAAAAATGTGGTAGAAGCACGTAAATCAACAACACTTTTTGATAGTGTTTTTATGAGATGCGGTCCACGTTCTGATTGCATTGTCCGAACAAGGCCAGTTTTTTTCTTTATCCGACAAATGGGTTTAAAATAACGCAAGCGTCGACAGTTCCGGACTCAAGTACCACGAGTGACGCACCATCATTTTCAATCCAGTCGATTGAAGAACAGCATCATCATATTCGTATAAATGCTTTATCAACAAGATATCATTCACAGGTGCATCTGCAGTGAGCCTTCATGAAAACCATGATTGAAGATAAACACATATGGTAAACCGATTAAAGCGCTGATTACCTTGTAATTCTCGAGCTGTTAACTGAAAGATGGTTTCATTACCTGCAAACAATAGATCGATTTTCAATGCATAGATTGCTTTCGCCATCCACCTTGCCCTATGTAGGGCACCAGGTCTGCGAATGCTGACATCAACATCCAACCCAACCATTTGTGCAGCAAGCAGAAGAAATTCCAAATAATCATCACATGAATGACTGACCTCAAGTTGACATTTAATAAATTCTTTAATCGAATCAGACACGATTATCAAAGGGGCGGATCTGACTTCGGGTGTGTGCTTTAATTCTGGTCATTTTTCTCGAAACCTCTTAAAAAAAAATCTCTGGTCCAGTGGATGGTCCAAGACAAACATTGAATGCATCGGAAACGAGTGCTTCCAACATGTGATGACGGCATGCCATCCATAATAGATTACGTCCCAGGGCTACTTCTAACAGAAAGCAAGCTCCATTGAGTCTTCCAGTATTGGAAACCGTAGTGTCGAAGCACATGCCGATGACCATAGATTCGCACTTCCATGATTCGATATGTTCATATACTGCATCAGCAGCTACCCATCCTGACCCGGATGCTAACTTGGGAACACCAAGAAGCTTTGTAGTTCCATCGATAAGTGACGAGAGCATGTTGGTAACATGTCCGGGCAATAGCTTACCATCCCAATGTACAATTGATTTTGAGGGAATATAGTCTTCTTTTATACATGCTGCAGCTTGTTGACGACAAAGCTTGCGATGACGATGCATTGTGCTCTTGGAAAATACTGTGTCAGATGTCGGAACACCAGCTTCGTTGAATGCGGATGCAAGTATCATTGTTGATTTTCTAATGCTGGTGTTCGTTCTGTCCAGCACTGCAGCAACTTTTGGTGATATGATGCCTGACAATTTAGCATGCTTAGTTTAAAAAAATTAAATCTTCAAAAAATATGCACATTGCTTAAATTTTGCCCATTGGGTATTTTATATGTTTTCTAGCATTTATTACATTTTCTAATTAAGAATCACACAATTTCAACTCTAGTTAATGGTAGCAATGAGATAAATTTAAGTATATTTAAACTTCATTTTATTCAACTATGGCATGCAAAAACTGCAAATTATTTGAGCCATGATTCGTCTGGATTTTTATGTTGGCCTAATACTGGAATTTTAAAAGCTCTTGGGGGACCTCTAAATGTTGTTCAAATGAGCTACAACTTCACCAATTCACTCATTGTACCCAAGAGACACATTTCAGGGGGTGAGACACCAAAGATTTAAAAAAAATAATTTTTTCGAGCATTTTTGGGACACCCTAATGTATATATATATATATATATATATATATATATATATATATATATATATATATATATATATATATATATATATATATATATTAGAGTAGCTCAGTTTATAGAGGAAAAAATAAAGTTGATTTTTTATCATGAGCATTTTAGTTTTCTGGTTCACTTTGATTTAAAACATGTATATACCCAATTTAACACCATTTAGGCTCCTATAAATACTGCCTCAGTGCACTTGTTATCCCGTGTTTTATGGTATTCGGCAGTTGCATTAAATGAAAATTTTGCAAGGTTTAAAATGCTGTTTTTTAGATACAAAGAACAATTATATTACACAGTATGAATTAAACAGTAAAATAATACTGGTTACATGACACATTAACCCGATTGTATTGCAGAGTAGTTCTATGTACGCCATTCAAAAATACACTTTAAAAGTTTTTTAGTCTGTGCTTTCTGAGTCCTGAAGGTCTGCAAGTTGCGATATCTTCAGCACAGTTGATTTGTTTGCGTCTAGAAACTCTTTGTGATGTTGTTCAACAATTTGGAGCAAGTGCTGCTTTTCCTCCTCTGATTTGATGAAAGATGAGTTGAATGATGAAGCCCATATAATTCCCCGCTCGGCACAGTCATTGACAACTTTCAAGGAAGAGACCAGTGATGTTGTCTTCTGCCAGGTGGAAGCATCAGTCATGAGGAAATCTTCGGAAGCAGAAGAGCATTAAAGAAGAGCAGCGATGACGAGGTCACAAAATGCTTTAATGTCACATTATGAAGTACTGAAGGATCATTTGTACTGCGGATGCACCTTTCTTCTTTCTAATCATCAGAAGATTTCTCCATGAATTGCATCAAGCAAGCAGCAAGGCTGTTTTTCTCATCCACTGAGACACGTTGAGAAAAGAGAACCAGAGGAATGAGTTCTGCACTAAGGTACCAGAGATGTCGGCCAATCGTTTTCAGTGCAGTCTGAGAAATGAAGGGAGAAACATTATTATAATCAATAAGAAGCTTGATGAAATCCAGATCATTCATAGGTGCGTCTGTTAGAATGGGACACTGAATCAAAGCTTTAATGTAAACCAAGGATGCAAAGATACCAAATTCTGCAATTGATCTGTCTTCAAACTTAGTCAGCTTGAATTGATTAAGGAAGAGATAAATCTTCATGATGTAGATTACTTTAGACATCCACTTTGCATGGTGATAAGCTCCTGGAACACGAAAAACGCACTCCAAAGGGAGAGGTGGGAATTCCTCGCAGGATGATAAGATTCAGAGTCAGAAGTTCTTTGTAATCTTCACGTGGCAAATATCTTGAGTTGTCTTTCATTTTGGGGATATTTGAACAAAATGTGATGACATCTATTTTTAATGGCTTGAGATTTTGCTCCAGTCGAACATCGTGGCATATACTAAATTCTGCCTGTCTTATTTTTGGCCAAAACGTCTTAAAGCGCTTGAATAGCAGCATATCCGGTTCAGTTGTACTAACCCCAAATGTCTTATTGAAGACGGCTGTGTTTGTAAATATACCATAGGCCAGTAGGCTCAATTAGGGGAAGTACCTAGCTCAATAAAAAAATTGGCATGTCCACTGTACAGTATACAAGCAAAGAAATAGGTCATGAAAAAAATGTACCAACTAACTACCAGACGGCTGTGTTTGTAAACATACCATTGGCCAGTAGGCTCAATTAGGGGAAGTACCTAGCTCAATAAACAGGAGTTGTGTCAACTTCTATGCCAGTTAAATGAAGACCACTTTTCGACCTAGTAGTCATAAATAAATGAATGATATTTATATAGCCGCAACATTTGATCTTATAACACTTGATTTTTTTAACTAAATTGAAATGCACTGGTGAAGCTGGCTATTTGTATGAAAATCAAAACTTCTAGAGATTTCTAGAATTTCCCGGAACCTTCTCAAGTTTTTCACGTTTTTTCTAGAAGCTTCTAGAACCTTCTAGAGATTTCATCTGTAAGGGGGCAAGACCGCCCCGACCATGTCAATTTTTTCACGACTCATTGTGTATTAAGGGGCCTGCAATGATGTCCTGCCCTGGGGCTCTTGTTGGCTCTCGGCGCCCCTGAATGAGACACACTCCTGTTCTTCTAATGAGACACACCCCTGTACTGATAATGAGACACACACACCTGTTCTGATAATGAGACACACCCCTGTTCTAATAATGAGAAACACCCTGTTCTGATAATAAGACACACACCCCT
This sequence comes from Bulinus truncatus, assembly GCA_021962125.1. Lineage (NCBI taxonomy): Eukaryota > Metazoa > Mollusca > Gastropoda > Planorbidae > Bulinus > Bulinus truncatus. The sequence goes on along the minus strand of JAGDYQ010000036.1, from coordinate 2,102,435 downwards.
GTTCTGATAATGAGACACACACCCCTATTCTGATAATGAGACACACACCCCTGTTTAGATAATGAGACACACACCCCTGTTCTGATAATGAGACACACACCCCTGTTCTGATAATGACACACACACCCCTATTCTGATAATGACACACACACCCCTGTTCTAATAATGAGACACACCCCTGTTCTAATAATGAGACACACCCCTGTACTGATAATGAGACACACACACACCTGTTTAGATAATGAGACACACACCCCTATTCTGATAATGAGACACACACCCCTGTTCTGATAATGAGACACACACCCCTGTTCTGATAATGACACACACACCCCTATTCTGATAATGAGACACACACCCCTATTCTGTTATGAGACACACACCCCTGTTTAGATAATGAGACACACACCCCTGTTCTGATAATGACACACACACCCCTATTCTGATAATGAGACACACACCCCTGTTCTGATAATGAGACACACACCCCTATTCTGATAATGACACACACACCCCTGTTTAGATAATGAGACACACACCCCTGTTTAGATAATGAGACACACACCCCTGTTTAGATAATGAGACACACACCCCTGTTCTGATAATGACACACACACCCCTGTTTAGATAATGAGACACACACCCCAGTTCTGATAATGAGACACACACCCCTGTTCTGATAATGAGACACACACCCCTGTTCTGATAATGACACACACACCCCTGTTCTGATAATGAGACACACACCCCTATTCTGATAATGAGACACACACCCCTGTTCTGATAATGACACACACACCCCTGTTCTGATAATGAGACACACACCCCTATTCTGATAATGAGACACACACCCCTGTTTAGATAATGAGACACACACCCCTATTCTGATAATGAGACACACACCCCTGTTCTGATAATGAGACACACACCCCTGTTCTGATAATGACACACACACCCCTGTTCTGATAATGAGACACACACCCCTATTCTGATAATGAGACACACACCCCTGTTTAGATAATGAGACACACACCCCTATTCTGATAATGAGACACACACCCCTGTTCTGATAATGAGACACACACCCCTGTTCTGATAATGACACACACACACCTGTTCTGATAATGAGATATGCAATTGATCTCGTTTTTTTTTTTTTTGAAGTATCTGGAAATAAGCAACGACAGATAAATTATGTTGACAATCAAAGATTTAAAACAACAACATAAGGTAGTTCATTAGTGGGCGCATAAAGTACAACACGAATGGGAAAAAATATACATACACTCGTATTGCAATTTCAATATTTCCACCCAACATTATATCCATTTAAACAATCATCTATCCCTTAACATATTTTACTGTTAATCCACACATCCATCCACTAATCCATCCACCCATTTACATTTGCATTCATCTATCCATTTAACAATTTACCTATCCAACCTATCCATGTTTCTATTTTACCCAGAATATTTATAATGATCTAACAGTAAACATAATTTTCAATGTCACTATTTCTAATTCAATTGTACACATGTACGAATTATTGCATAATCCGCTACTCAAATTCATAAAAAAAAAATTAAAATGGCGCATTACTAAAGAGAGACAATCTCTCTGCATTCATTGATTTACCTCCCTTTCCTAGCACTGTACCTTCCCGTACACCGCAAGACCATCTCATCGCATTTATACAGATAAGTTGTGCATGAATTTGTTAATTGAAATTAATTATTAATCAAAATAGTTTGAAAGAAATAATTTGCGTATATATGGAACAATAATATGTTATTATGATTACTCATGTCAGGGCTGGTCTGTGGGCCTATTTGACAGATTGCTCCAAATTGGGCCCCGCGCCAGGAAGGGGCCTCGCTAATTACATTTAACATTAATAGTAATAATTTAGGAAAATGTATGGGCCAGTAAAGGACAATAACGAGTGGAGAAGCAGAACCAATTCAGAGCTGTACGTACTGTACGAAGAACCAAATATAACAGCTGAAATCAAAATGAATAGACTGAGGTGGGTAGGGCACATAGAAATAATGGAAAACAACAGAGGTTAAAAGCAATATATAAGGCAACACCCAATGAGAAAAGGCCTAAAGGTCAGACCAAGAAGCAGATGGTTGGAGGAAGTGGAGAAAGACCTTAAGGCCATAGGAGCAGAGCAAGCAATGGGTCTATGGGTCATGCGTCAATGGGTCAAACGGGTCGCAAAATTGGATGGGTCACATGGGTCATGGGTCAATGTTCCCTGACCCACGACCCATCCTTAGTCTCCGGCACATAATTACAGCATAACGTTACTGCATGCATCCCAGCGGCGTAGCGTGGGTATCGGCCGTCCAGGGTATCGGCCGCCCAGGGCGGAAGACGATTTTGCCGCCCTCTCATTTAGGTATTTCAATTTAATCTATACATTTTTGCCGCCCCCCCTAAAAAGTAATAAAAAGTGCAGCCCGGTGCGGACCGCACCCACCGCCCCTCCCCCCTAGGTACGCCACTGATGCATCCTGAAACAGTTGAAGCTTTGTCTGTCATTTTGCATGGCTACAGAGGAAAACTGTTGCAATAAGTTGAAATTTTCCTTCAATAAAAAAACTTTTATCTTTTTACTTTTTTGTGCTTTAAATTTCGTAGCAGGGCATGCACATTGTTTGTTGTAGCATATTTTTACTTTTAAACAATTTTAATATGTCCCCATGTTAGCAGCTTGCTTCAATGGGTCATGGGTCATGATGGGTCTGGGTCAAGAACTTGATGGGTCATATGGGTCATGGGTCAAGCTCAGTGACCCATTACTTGCTCTGCTTAGGAGTGGGAGAGTGGAGGAAGAAGAAGAAGACCATGGATCGGGAAAAGTGAAGAAGAGTAGTATGGCAGGCCAGGGCCCTAAATGGGGCTGTAGAACCAAAAGGAAGAAGAAGAAGTAATATTTAAAAAAAAAAATTAGAAGAGGGGCATCGAAAGCATCCGTTAAGTTCGGCCCCGCAATTCCTGACTCATGTATTGAACGCCCTTGTGGAAAAAAAAAATTGGGGTCAATAAGCGTTGGCCTCGTTTTGGACGACCGGTTTGCACAAGATGTTGCACGAGCGATACGTCACCAATAGAGAGAGTCATTAATGAGCCGGAGTGAAAGGATTTAAAAAAACAACAACTTGATTTAACTCTTGAAAACATTTACGTTCGTTTTTTAATCCATTGATTATTAAAAGAATTGGTTTTCAAAAATAAATAAATAATTTTTTTTATCAAGCGTGGGATCATTTAAAAAAAAAAAAAACATTTTTTTTTAGCATTTGAAAAATAAATAAATTCTGATATCACTAAAAAATATGAAAACAACTCCTGTATTACTCATGTAGCTAGGGGGAGGGTTGGGTCTAGATGGGCGGGGGGTGGTGGTGGGAGAGGTATATGTCCACTGGTGTTCCTGTAAAGAAACACGGACCACTCCCACCCCAGTGGCGTAGCGAGAGGGGGGGGAAGGGGGTATCATGCCCCGAGCGCTACTCACAAAGGGGCGCCAAAATGGTCTGCAAAACATGTAATATTCAGGGGCGCCGAGAGAGAGCCAACAAGGGCCCCAGGGCAGGACATCATTGCAGGCCCCTTAATAAACAATGAGTCGTGAAAAATTGACATGGTCGGGGCGGCCGGGCCCCCTTACAGATGCGGGCCCCCTGGCAATGACCACCCTGACCCCCCCCCTCTCGGCGTGCTTGGTAATATTAAATGGTTTTGAATGGGAGGGGGGGCGGTAAAAAGGTATTGTGCCCCGTGCGCGAGTCAAGACCGCTACGCCACTGCCCCACCCTCTCCACAGACCCCTCCCCACTTCCTACCCGCCTTAATTATGGCTTTATATTTTTAGCTACAAGGACAAACGTGACTGTGTTCCCGTGCGATGAAGAACAAAAAAATCTGGCTACTTTGTGATCTTTATGGAACCCAAGGTGAGACCCCCGCCCACACCTCTTATTTACTTTAAAAAAAAAACAAACCTTTTTAACGAAACGCGAAGGAATACATCATTAAAAAAAATTTTAAAATTAAAAACATTACGTTAATATTACAGTTGAACATTGTAAAATCGTATCATGGTTATATTATTTCACCTTACATTATCACCTTACTGCGTTATAACATTATTACACTGTAACATTAACACATTATAACACCATTACTGTATTACATTTAGAGCTAATTCTGCTGTGTTCACCCTAACAGAACGGTTGAAAAATTTTAGGGTAATTTCCGGTAATGACATTTTAATGTTTGTATTCAAGACCTCCAAAATAACGCAAATTGTTTGTAGTTTGAAATACTCTAAGGCAGTGGCTCCCAAAGTGTGACCCCTAACCCACGGATGGGTCTCACATTTACTAAAAATCTGGGTCGCTAAGAAAAACAAACAATAAAAACATAACTGTTGCGTAAAAGACAATAGGCGAGTGCAGAGGCGTAGCGAGGGGTGGGCAAGGCAACTCGCGCCCGGGGCATTTTACCTTTTTAATACCTTTTTAGCGCCCCCCCCATTCGAAAACCATATAATATTATATGTAAAATATGCCATTTGGCGCCCCTGAACCTCGGCGCCCGGGGACCCTGCGCCCACCTAGCTACGCCTCTGGGCGAGTGCATAATTACAAGTTAATTAGTTAAACACCATAAGAACCAAAAACACTGTACTGTGGTATTGCACCAAAAATAATGATTTTGTTTTTTTTTATTTTATTTATGTATTCTAAACCGACGGGTCCATTTATCAAAGTTGCCCCTCACCGACCCTTATACCTAAAACGCCCACCCATTGTACGGTTTTGTGTCCGCCCCCTTGTTGGTGTTATTTAGGCTGGTTATGCATGATGTATTCAAAACAACACTGTTGAACCCGGGATTAAACTAAATTCATTCCGTTGTGACCCTGATCTTCGTAAGAACGGTCCTGAAACGAAATTACGACTGGAAAAAAAAAGAGAACAGAAAATATGCACACGTGTCTAAATAATTCCAAAAGCAAAAAAAAAAAATAACAAACAAAAAAAAAACAACTACGTAATTAAAAAAATATTAAACGGTTTCAGTCCATTGAACTGCCTAATGAAATCCCTCCATGGCTTTATAAAAGTTCTAGATACTTAGGGGCTAAGCATAAGCACGCTTTTCACCCTGTGAATTTGTCAGACACTTAAAGTGTTGTGCTCAGCAAGGAACTGTCACTCCCGTAACAACTGACAATGACCACAAAAGTTATCTCCCTTGTAGTCCTGGCTATGATTGCCAATACCGTTTTCATTGATGCTCATGTCCGTAAGTATCATTTTGTCTTTAACCGGTAATAACGGTTTTTTTGAAAATTTACTTATTGTTAATGATTCATTTAATGATGATATTTGATTGTCTCAACGGCTCTCAATCCATCAGGAGAAGTGTTTAGAGATGGGGGCGACAGTTCGAGGGAACTTTTCGAGTATTCTATGAAGGGTTAAGACATTTTTTCAGAGGCGTACCTAGAGGGGTCCAAATTTGAAAGTGCCCCTGTTCCTCACCTTGAAGGGGAGAGCGGGGGGGGGCCCACATTTTTTTTACATTAAATATTAAGTACATTATCTCATGCTCTGGTGTAGATTGTCAAAGGTTCCACGGTATTGTCGCCCCAAAAAAGACCAGCCCCCCCCCGCCCCTCTCCCCCCCCCCATCATAAGGTTGCACTAAATGTATTTATAAACATTTAAACTTAATGGAAGGATACTTGTTACATAAAAAAGGAAAGGACTATAATCAGGGGAAGGGGGTCTTACGTCAGTTGAGGCCGCGGGTGCAGAAGAAAATTTTAGGCCATTTAGAGAAAGATAGACATCTAAGGGTTTAAAATTTGGCTATGTGGGAGAAGTGTGGACAGAGATCCATTGTGCAACAAATTCTAGAGAGAAAGTGGAAATGGATTGGACACACTCTTAGAAAAGATACAAACAACAGAACCAGGCAGGCCTTAGACTGGAATCCTCAAGGCAAACGTCACAGAGGAAGACCCAAGCGCACATGGAGACGCAGTATACTAGATGAGACCGGGCGATCAGGGAAGAGCTGGGAAGAGCTTAAAAAACTTGCTAGAGATCGTGACAAGTGGCGAGCTTTCACAGAGGCTTTCACAGAGGCCCTATGTTCCACAAGGAACTAAAAGGAAACATGATGATGATGATGATGATGTGGGGGGGGGGGACCGTAAATATTCGGGGGAGGGGGGGCGGGGGCTGGGCTCGCGCCGTTTCGCGCCAAAAAAAAAGGCTAAAATCCGCCTCTGGAGTCTGGAGTCTGGAGTTTAAAGACAGACGTCGTAAAATTTCGACCATATTCAAATCACTTTTTTGATTGGGTTCCTTACGATATCGTTTCCTTTTATGAAATGATTGAAGTTTTTTAAGAATACCCAACCATCTGAATTGAAAGTTGGTCAATTCCAAGTAAAAAGATAAATAATAACACAGATTGCATCGATATATTATAACATGCATTTTACGTTTTGAGAAGCTGTACTGCCACAGTCTTGTTTATATATCTATGGGCAGTACCGTAGCCAGGATTTTTTTTGGGGGGGGGGGCTGTTCCAAGTTTTTTAAAGGGCAAATTTTTGTCAATTTTTACTGAAATACTATCAGCAATAAAATTTTTATTTATTTTTTTGGGGGGGGGGGCTGCAGCGCCCCCCACCCCCCACTGGCTACGGCCTTGTCTATGGGTATTGCTAACAGAAGCGGGGGGACGGATGGTCGTGCGGCAAAGCATTCGACAGTCGACATGAGTGTCCCTGGTTCGATCTCCTGTGAGGACCAATGGATATTTACAGGTCATGGCTTAAGTGCACGTTATATCTCCCGTGGTGCCTCCATGGCCATTGCACTATGGGCTATGGTGGGGGATGAAGGAAGGGCACAATAAAAAACAGTCCCACAAGTGATTTGTAGGATCTAAGAGATTTCATCTCATCCTTACAGGGACTTCACACACACACACACACTTACACGCACGCACACACACACACACACACACACACCAAATGTACAGAGAGTAATTTCCCGCAACGGGGAAAACCCTTTACGTCTGTAAATAAACTGGCCGCTTTAACTCAAAAACTTATTTTTAGTAAACTTACGTCATACATCATGCCGAACAAGCTCTTTGATGAAAGTGTCTTAGGAAATGTGGAGCCCATTTAGAAAACAATTTAGTTAAGTTCCAGCTGCTGTGATTAACTGATTAGCTATAATCAGATTTTCATTGATGGATCGATTACTAAGCCTTCACCGATTCCGATACAATCAGCGATTCCTCTGCACAGAACTAAATGAGAATAAAGTACATTCGTTTCTGAAGAATCGCTCAGGTTAATTGGAAATTAGGTCAACATCTTACGATTACAAATTCCCATCATTAGATAGCCGATTACGATATATAAATCCATCTTAATTCATTGCACCATCGCATATAAACCATTATGCGCGGGCCCATGGGGCGGCTATCGGTCCAATCGGCCTTAAGCCCGGGCCCTATTTAGTCCCATCAGTTTTCTTCTCTTATTCTGACCATTGTCCATTGCAAGATGACCACATTGTGCCACCCTAATTATTGAACCTCTTTTTCCTAGCCGCGAAATGTTTACTTCCTAACGAACCCGGGCCTTGCAAGGGAACATTCAAAAGATTTTACTACGACACCGTAGTAAGAAAGTGCTTAGGGTTCACATACACCGGTTGTGGGGGCAACAACAACAGGTTCGAATCCGTCACCTCCTGTCAGCAGACGTGCACGTTATGAGAGCCCCCTAGGCCAAAGCCAGCTTCCACAAACTTCAGAATGATTTAGTTAAATGTAAATCTAAACCTATGCTTTCTAATTCTTTTATTCTTTGATGTATTTTTTTGTTCTTTATTTATTTTGAAAAAAAATTGTAATCGATTTTTTAAGGTTTTTTTTAGAGATAGATTTTGTTGGAATTTTTTGTACATGTTCTCGTTCCATGGCGATGCATGATTCAACAATTCATTTTGCAATGAATTATTTTTTTTTTTATTTTTTTCTTTTAAACAAATACATGTATGAGTAAAAAAATAAATACACATGTAATTCTCATATTCATTAAGGGATATAACTCTATTTAGCCTTGATAGACGTCTCTAATAAATGGACTACTTCCCTTTCATTAAAAATGCTACATTTCACAGCTGGAGATCGTGATTACTGATAAAATTATAATTTATTGCAAAAATTAAAAAAAAAAAAAATTTTTTTTAAATACTTTGTTTTGAAAAGTCTGTTTTTATCGTGTCTTGTTTATTTATTTTTGTTGTTGTTATTAACTGAAACTTAAAACTTGATTTTGGTTCATAATGTGAAAAAATAGAAATAAAACGTACTAGTGTTTGTCCACACACTTAGTTCATTTATTTACAAACACTCGTATCATTGTGTTTGTGAGCGTGAGTCTGTATGTATGTGTGCATGTGTGCGTGAGAGAGGGTGAGAGAGAGAGAGAAAGAGAGAGAGAGTGACAGAGGCGTAGCGAGGGGGGGCAAGGCAACTTGCGCGCGGGGCATTGTACCTTTTTAATACCTTTTTAGCGCCCCCCCCATTCGAAAACCATATAATATTAAATGTAAAATATACCATTTGGCGCCCCTGAATTTCGGCGCCCGGGGACATGTGTTACCCCCTCGCCCCCCCCCTAGCTACGCCACTAGAGAGTGATAGAGAGATAGAGAGATAGAGAGAGAAATAGAGAGAGAGAGAGAGAGAGACAGACAGAGAGAGAGAGAGAGAGACAGAGAGAGAGAGAGAGAGAGACAGAGAGAGAGAGAGAGAGAGAGAGAGAGAGAGAGAGAGACAGAGGCGTGTCCAGTTTCAGAGACTGTCGCCCGATGCCCCCGTACCAAAAGTACCCGTCACTTAATTATGGCAGAACACCATCCCCGGGCCCAATGAGTTACGTCACCATATCAATGAGATGCTGAAGTAAAAATTACATTTGGGGCCCTGAGTACAGCTACCTTTTTTTACGACCACAGACAACGTTACATTTGGGGCCCTTGAGGCAATGGGGGGAGAGGGGGCGGGGCTAAAGTAAAATTCTCCAGAAATTATGGTGGCCCATAGCGAAAATGATAAGGCCATTGCCCGGCTGGCACTGAGGGCCCCCCCAGATATCACGTGATGTTTCTATACCTACGAAGCTCAACAGGCCAAAGTAAGGTTTTGGTTATTTTGAGTTAAACCATTTAAGGTTAAAGAAGAACACAAAACGAAACTAAACAAACAAAACAATTAACTCAGGTAATTCTTTTATTTGTTTCGTTTAAAGTTTGTAAACAAACAAACAAAAAAAAAGTAAAATTCATCATCTAAAAAAGTATTAAACTGTTGTTGGTTAGTTTATCTAGGTCAGAGATGTTTCACTCTTTTTTTTTTTATTGTTATCTCAATATAACTTTGATTGGGGGGGGGGGGTTGTCGAGGGGGAAGACACATTCATGGCGTGCATGCTTGTTGACAACCGGCCAAGGTGACGAATCTGTTGGCGTTTCCACCACAGCCACCATACTTGAACGGTTGACAGCTTCCTTTACCAACATCGTAGAAATACCTCGTGAAGTCTCCTTTGCAAGTTCCAGGGTCCTTTGCAAGTATACAACTGGTGTCTGTGGGAGGAATACGATATATACATATATATACATATATATATATATATATATATATATATATATATACATATATAATGAAATTACAATTCGGTTTTCCCTTCAAGTAATGAATGAAGAGGATGGATAGACTGTCCAATGTAGGATGCTGGACTTCGGCCTGGGGGGAGGGCGCGCGGCGGGGGGGGGGAGTTACTGTTGCCACGGTCTTCCTGGGTCAGCGTCGGGGGGAAAATCGAGCCGTCGGTCCCGGAGGGGGGGGGGAGAGAAATCCAGCCGTCGGTCCCGGGGGGGGAGAGAAATAGAGCCGTCAGTCCCGGGGGGGGGGTAGAGAAATCGAGCCGTTGGGGCAAAATCAAGCTTTCATGAAATAGATAATAAAAAATAAATCTAGATAAGATTTAGAAAAATTATTAACTAGCAGTAACAATGTTCATGAACAAGTAGCCTACCCAAGGTGCAAAATGCAAATACAAATACAGGTTATTATTGATTTTTTTTTTTGTAAAATTGCCAGACTATAAATACAAAAGTATACAATGTACTAGTGCAATTGCAAGTACTCCAAAAAATAAAGGTATTTAGCAAGGGGGACCGATGTTCGTGTGATAAAGAGCTCGACTGTCGACCTGAAGGTCTCTTGTTGGGACAGGTGGACTTTTCAGGTCATGTTTAAAAGTTACCCCGCTACATCTCCCGTGGTGCCTCCATGTCCATTGCTCTATCGGCTATGGTGTGGATGGAATCAGTATCAATTATAATACGCGAAAATTAGTGTCCAAGAAAAGGAAAAAAAAACAAATACTTTACCCAAAGCCTGGATGAGAACAATATTCGCAAATAGTGCTAAGAATACAAGGGTCACAACTCTGTGTCATTGTGTTGTTGTTGTTGTTATTCGAGTGACGGTTCCTGTTTTAGGCAGTGTGGAAGTTTTCAAGGGCAGTGTCACGATACGCTTTATATATATTCTCTGTCCCTAAACTGCGTCACAAGGTTGACTGAAACTTGTGCAAACATGTTGCGGTATACGGTTACATCATCAGGGGAGCTAACCATTAAACTTTCATCTCGCCCACGTATTTTTAAATTACGTCCCTTTGATGTAGCATTCTGGTGTAGTAAGTATAGATATAATGGTAATACGTATAGAATTTCATTATTATAATTTACGTCCATAAGCAAGAAAAAATGAGGTTTGAGATAATTAATTATAATTCAGGGGTGGCTTAAAAACAACCTGATAGGATGTGCTCTCTGAAGTCTTTCTTTGACGATGTAAAAAAAACTGTATTGCCACTTTCATCGACCCAAGGCCAGAACAAAAAAAAATAATAATAATAACCACCGCTATACCGCCATCACTGCTACCGCTTACAAATAATATCTATCTATCTATCTATCGATTTATCTATCTATTTGTCTGTCTGTCTGCATATCTATCTATCTATCTATCTATCTATCTATCTATCTATCTATCTATCTATCTATCTATCTATCTATCTATCTATCTATCTATCTATCTATCTATCTATCTATCTATCTATCTATCTATCTATCTATCTATCTATCTATCTATCTATCTATCTATCTATCTATCTGTCTATCTGTTTGTCTGTCTGTCTGTCTATCTATCTATCTATCTATCTAATAATTGCCTGCATGTCCATCTATCTACTATCTATCTGTATATCTAAGTATCTATTTATCTGTCAGTCAATCTGTCGATTATAAAATACTTTTTCTGTGTTAAAAAGTCTTATTTAAAAAATAAAATAAGGAAAAAAAACATCTCCACACATTCACAGGCTGTGACAGAATCAAAACAACAACGATCAAACACTCCATGGTCCACATAAAGGTCAGAGGGCGACCTCTTCTTAGATCGACCTTCACCAGACGTTTCTTGCATGACCAGTACATTTGTGGGCGAATATTTCAAGGACTCAAATAGCGAGCTTATTGTCACTTGCCCATATTGATTATTAGTAACCGAACTGTGTACTTTTTGTGTACTTTTTGGGGAATATTTCAAGGACTCAAATAGCGAGCTTAGTGTCACTTACCAATATTGATTATTAGTAACCGAACTGTGTACTTTTTGTGTACTTTTTAGGGAATATTTCAAGGACTCAAATAGCGAGCCTAGGTTCACTTGACCATATTGATTATTAGTAACCGAACTGTGTACTTTTGTGTGTGCTCTTTGTTCGTCATTTCCATGATGTCAGTCAGTGAATTGATGACGTTAGCTTACAGCTTAAAATCTTCTAGTGCAGTGGTCCCCCAACCTTTTTCTCGCCAGGGATCGGTCAGCGTTTGATATTTTTTTTTTACCGCGGCCCACTGGAAATTTGGGGATGAGGGGTCGTACCGGTCCGCGGCCCGGGGTTTTGGGGGTGGGGGGTGGTGAGAATCACTGTTCCAGTGGGTTGCTCATTTCACGGTCTACGTTGAAGGGGCTGTTCTTAGGCTGTTGGTTGTTTCGGTGGCCCCTTGACGAAAACTTTACATTTTAGCAGCAGTTTCTTATATCGAGATCAAACTGGAATGGAGGGAGAGGTGAGGATGAGGGCGGGGGGTGGTGGCGGGCTGTGGGGGGGAACAACTGTCTACAGTGTTACTAGTTTGCAGAGCCGGACTTGAGTCGGTTGAGGACCACCAGAGCGCAGAAGAACATATCGCGCCCGAAATCAAAAGAGAGAAACGGAAACAAAAAAAGTGTTATAGCGGGGACCTCCCATCTTATGTCGGGGCCCCGAGCGCGACTACTCCTAGTGCGCCTACTCCTAGTGCGCCTACTCCTGGTGCGCCTACTCCTAGTGCGCCTACTCCTAGCGCGCCTACTCCTAGCGCGCCTACTCCTAGTGCGCCCGCCAATCTCTGCTACTAAGCGTATGTCTAACAAACGACGGCTCCTTTCCCCCCACCCCCCACCCCCTTTCCCCTGTCCTGCTGAAGCCGCTACGTTGTTAGCTGATTAATCAGCGGATTAAGAGATTAACTGAATCGGTGGTTTTTTTTTTTAAGTGAATGAGGTAGGGAGGGATAGGCATGGGGGGGGGGGGTACTACAGTGTACTGAAGAAATATTTTAAACAAACACACACACACACACACACGCGCGCATACACACAGGCAGGCGCGCGTGCACACAAACACTCGCACACATGAGCCTCTGCAATGTATTGATGTCGGAATTAATTATTTTTCTTTACATGTAAATTATTATGTGGGTGTGAAAGATTTTCAATAATAGCGTTGGATGTAAACCGTTTTATAAATATGTTACGATGGGGCATTTAAAAAAAAAATTAAAATAATGTTCTACTGGTTTAAATTCATTTTTTTTTCTTTCCCCCATCAAATTTCACAGCTAGAACATTTTCCGTGTTTTATATATTTTTTATATTGACATTTTAATACATGCTAATCAAAGACTCAACAACCACCACACACGTGTGGGTGTAGATAGAATGACACGGGGAAACTTTGACACGTTTACATAGAATATAGACATAAATGGACACATACATGGACACATACTTGGACATATACTTGGACACATACATGGACACATACATGGACATATACATGGACATATACATGGACATATACATGGACAAATACATGGACACATACATGGACATATACATGGACACATACATGGACATATACATGGACATATACATGGACACATACATGGACACATACATGGACATATACATGGACACATACATTGACATATACATGGACACATACATGGACCCATATATGGACATATACATGGACACATACATGGACATATACATGGACACATACATGGACACATACATGGACACATACATGGACATATACATGGATACATACATGGACATATACATGGACACATACATGGACATATACATGGACACATACATGGACACATACATGGACACATACATGGACATATACTTGGACACATACATGGACACATACATGGACATATACATGGACATATACATGGACATATACATGGACATATACATGGACACATACATGGACACATACATGGACATATACATGGACATATACATCGACACATACATGGACATATACATGGACACATACATGGACATATACATGGACACATACATGGACACATACATGGACACATACATGGACACATGCATGGACACATGCATGGACACATACATGGACACATACATGGACACATACATGGACATATACATGGACATATACATGGACATATACATGGACACATACATGGACATATACATGGACATATACATGGACATATACATGGACACATACATGGACATATACATGGACACATACATGGACATATACATGGATACATACATGGACATATACATGGACATATAAATGGACATATACATAGACATAGACATATACATGGACTTATACATAGACATATACATGGACACATACATGGACATATACATGGACACATACATGGACACATACATGGACATATACATGGACATATATATGGACATATACATGGACACATACATGGACATATACATGGACACATACATGGACATATACATGGACACATACATGGACACATACATGGACAAATACATGGACACATACATGGACACATACATGGACACATACATGGACATATACATGGACACATACATGGACATATACATGGACATATACATATACATAGACATATACATGGACTTATACATGGACATATACATAGACATATACATAGACATATACATGGACATTTACATAGACATATACATAGACATTTACATAGACATATACATAGACATATACATAGACATATACATGGACTTATACATGGACATATACATAGACATATACATAGACATTTACATAGACATAGACATATACATAGACATAGACATATACATGGACTTATACATAGACATATACATGGACTTATACATGGACATATACATAGACATATACATAGACATATACATGGACATTTACATAGACATATACATAGGCATTTACATAGACATATACATAGACATATACATAGACATATACATAGACATATACATAGACATATACATAGACATATACATAGACATATACATAGACATATACATGGGCATTCTTCGGGGGCCGTTTCGATAATAATATAATGAAAAAATTATAAAGATTCCAACCAGAGCAGTAGCCTTGGATCTGTTGTGGCGCCCTGTGCGGGGAGACATATTTGGCGCCCTCCTCTCAATGTGAAGAGTGCAACGAAGAAAAAAAATACAACATTAACAGCGCTCTTTCGGCGCCCTTTCATTTCAGAGATAAGTGCGAACCCACCACCACCCGCAATACACTTCATACGCTTCTGAGTGTAACCCCCCACACCCCCGTACGAAAAATTTCAGGACCCTCCTTCCACTAATTACATAACGAAAACCCTAGAGATGGCGAATATGGCTTTATCAAAGTGCCTAAAAGGCAAATGAAATTTTTAAAAATTTGCGCGTTTCTAAAAATAGAGCCAATAAAAATTAAATGTATTTGCGAGTGCCAATTACGTGTCAATCAATACCTTATGTTGTTTTTTTTAAATGGTAGTATTGATAGTATATTTTGTTAATTAATTAATTTTTTTTAAAGTTTTGGCGTGCTAGAACAGATTTTTGGCATATCAAAATTTTTGCACGCTTGCCGCGTATTCGTGATCCCTGCCTTAGCTTAAAAACGTTCATATGTGTCTTGTCCATTTTTTTATTCAATCGATAAAAGTTTACAAAAAAAAAAAAGGATTTAACTTAACATCTTCACTTACAATACATTATCTAAACACCATCGCCTTACAATACATTTAGAGAAAGATCTTTTATGTAAACACCCTAACCCAGTGGTCGGCAAAGTGCGGCTCCGGAGCCGCATGTGGCTCTTTGGCTCCTTAAGTGCGGCTCTGGCATTTTCTTTAATTTAGTGTACTACTTATTTAGTGTAATAAAATTTAATGTAATAAAAGTTTACTAAACGAGCAGATTTGGCTTCCAATTGTTTGTTTTTTTTTAAATTGTTGTAATGTTCATATTTGGCTCTTTGGCTGATAAGTTTGTCGACCACCCCCCAAAGCCAATGCTCCCTTTACATTTTTCAAGCATTCGATGGAACTCTACATATAATATGAAGTTTATACGTTCGTGTGGATAAATATTTATTTACCTGCGTTAATGAGAGAAAAATTTGTCGAGCACGCAATGCAAGTGTGGGTCACTTTATGGCCAAGATCAATTTTGGTTTTTATTTGAGTGACAGGACTTGTCCAGCGACAAGACAAGTCTTTGCTTTAAATGAAGGTTTCTTTCAAACTTCAATACAAAATTTCTCCAACCATTTTTATTATCCTTTTTACGACACATCTTACATTGTATTAATAACTACGCTGAGAAAACAACGTATTATTTGTATCAGGCTAGTGAGTATCAACAATCGCGTGCGACCATTTTGGCTTCTAACAGAATTACTGTTAAAACTTTCAAACTGCTTAGTTGATTAATGTTTATGCGTGGGCGGGTGGGGGAGGTTGCGGGGGGGGGGGGCAAATGCCCAGGGGCCCGGCGAGTTTTAAGGGCCCGGACTGAGCTGGCCAATCAACTTTTGAAAATATTATTATCAGAACGGGGGGGGGGGTGCCGTGATAGCCCTGCCAAGGGGCCCGAAATTTCTGTCGGTGTGCCTGCTTACGAGGAATGGGGAGGGGCCTAGGGCAGTGCTTTGAGTGGGCATCACCCGTGTGAGGCCCAGAGTTTGTTTTGTGTTCCAGCTCTATGACAAAAAAAAAATGGTCTACTTATGACCTCCCTTCCTCCTCCTCAGGCGTTCGCCCCTGGTGGTAGTCACCCTATTCCCGCACCTCCCTCCCCCCCAAACAGTAGCGCCATAAGGGAAATGACAACTGTGACACACCGTAAGTCATAAAAATTGTATGTGTTCAAATTAACATTACAACTGCCGGGGATTAATGGTTCTCAGTTTTGTAGGTGGGGGGGGGGGGGCATTGGGTGATTTGAAGCGGGGCTCGCATAAGATTTGAATCATTAAAATTACGAAATTACAGGTGCGTCCCTCATGTTACAGGAGTGGTTCGTTCGCCAAGCTGAACATGTTTCTTGGTCGAGAATCAAACGTTTGAGAACATGTGCAAAGAAAAAGTTAGAGATATTTCATCCCTTTTTTTTTGGGGGGGGGGGGGCAATTGTACGATATTTGTCATTGGACACTGTTTATAGGTCAGTGGTCATTTATCTGACCGCTGCAGGTCCTTATCTCTTTCGCCTCAAGCTAAGAATGTGATCCGTCATTGCTTCATAACAGACTCTGATGTGTCCAGATTTGGCCTTTGTTTTTTTGGATGATCATTTTTTTTAACTGTTATTACATGGGTACGTAGGTATGTATAAAAATGTTGAGAAGCGAAACACAGAACTCTGTTTGGATGTGTGTGTGTGTGTGTTTTAGTTGTATGTATGCGTTGTCTGAATGTTTATTAGCCGTGTGTGTGTTTGATGTGTATTGTTGGAATACGCTTGTTCGTGCGTGCGTGCGTGCGTGTGTATGTGTGTTTATATATGTTTGCATTTTTTAAAAATTTTGGTGTTAGTTTATGGGTGTGAGTGTGTTTTAGCTGTATGTTAGTGTCTCTAAGCCTCACATCAGGCCGGATAAAAGGAAGGATGCCATCAAACTTTCCTTATTCAAAGGCCGGATAACAGAGAGAATGACGAAAGAGCGGGCCACATAATCCAGGTCAGTTCAAGTATCCCCGGCAAGGCTTATGGATTGACCCCGGAGCCCATAGTTTCGTGAGCCCCTGGTCTGGTGCACCATATCGCGAGATACCTTGAATACAAAATTTGAACTCTGTAATTATTTTAATTGAATATGTTTATTTCATTACAGAATCGTTTAATTAAAATAAGAATGTTTATTGGCATAAATTTAAATTAAATGATTAGGGTCATTTTTGCATTTTAGATGAATATAAATAATTATAACAATATTGCACTTTTACTTCATCAAATATTGCCAAGCAAAAGAATAATAATAAAAAAAATAATATATGGAACAAGGCAAAGTTCTATTTTTTTTTAGTGTTTTAATACAAAATGCACGTATTACGACTAACTGCACGTATCCCGGCTAGCTGCACGTACAACAGACTAACTGCACGTAAGACGGCTAGCTGCACGTTGCAACGCATGAGGCAATATCATTGAAACGGTTGGCGTTTCCATCGCAACCGCCGTAGGTAAATTGTAGGCATCGTTTTTTAGATTTGCTGTAATAGTATTTGTTGCTGATGTTTTTTGTGCAGGTTCCAGCGTCGGCAGGAAGTGAGCAGACGTGGGCTGTGAAATGAGAGGGAAATTTGAAATTTGCAAAAAAAAAACAAAAAAAACAACAACAGAACAGACAGAGATTACGGGTTTTGAGGGAGAGGGGGGGGGGAATGGGCGTGCAGTGCATGAAGTCACTGTAAGGATGGGATGAAATCTCTTAGATAATATATAACGACTAATAGGACTGTTTTGGCTGTGCCCTTCTTTCACCCCCCCCCGGCCCTCCCTCTCCATAGCCGAGAGTGTTATTACCACGGATATATAGCGAGTACTTTAACTACGAGCTGAAATATTTATTGATTCACTCCTGGGGGGATGGGGGGGGGGGAAGGAGGGGGGGGTGAAATATTTTTAGCGTTTTACCACACGACCGTCCGTCTCGGGATTTATTTTTCTGTGTGTTTATGGCTCCTCCCCCCCCCCCCGCCTCCCCCACCCATCCTCCTCTGGTGGGTTGTCGCTTTATTCGGGATTTTTTTTTTAA
>JAGDYQ010000036.1:2025405-2083367 GCA_021962125.1 Bulinus truncatus | reverse complement strand
TTGGGAGTGGAAGACATTATCTGATTTTTTAAAATTTTACATTTTTACAATCAGTAGGACCATAGGCAACTTTTTGGATATGTTTCAAATTCCCAACTCCAAAAAAATTTTTTTTGACCCACCCTAATATATATATATATCTATTTGCAAGAAAAAAAAATTACTTGTGTAAATCTACAATGTCGACTGGGATACATACATACATCTATACATGATTAATGGGGCTATTATTCTCTTTCTTATTGTTGTACCTTTCCCGAAAGCATGGGCGTTGCCTTCTAATTAACCACGACGGCGCCATTTTATCACCTGGACAGGTGTATAAAAAGAAAGAGATTGGGTGTGTGTGTGTGTGTGCGTGTGTGTGCGTGTGTGTGTGTGTAAAACAACAGTCGCTCCCATCCCCCCTCCTCAACTGGAGCTACTAGCATCAGGACGACTCATCGAGCGGACCAGTCACGTGACCTGGTTTGAGGGGGTGCGGGAAATCTACTCCGGACTTTGAATATATATATATATATATATATATATATATATATATATAAGTTGTGCCCAGAGAAAAAAGTGGACAGTAGCAAGGAAGTTATTTTTAGACAGCAAGTTCGTAAACCTTAACGTAACGCGTTCGACTCGCTTGTCGCCTGTAGTGATATTCTTTTTTTCTATTTGGATGTATTAGTTTAGCTTAGTTTAGTTGTAGATTTGATGTTAATTGGATTTGTTGTAGTAAATAATAAGTATTGATGTAGTTATTGAACCCCACGTGTCTCTTGCGTCATTCTGCATATAAAGTTACAACAATATATTTTTGGACAGCTGGTTAGCGAAACCTAGAGCTGTTGACGCTGTTGTTCGGGGCTAGTTTGAGAGCCACTGTTTTAAAGCAAGGGTAGATGACTTTTTACTCCCTCCCCGCCCCGCCCCCCCCCCCCCACCAATATCTACCAGAAATGTGTTATTTGCCCCCCCCCACCCCAGGGGGTGGGGTAGAGAAGTTAGGATGCGGCCTAGTGATATTTGTCTTTAGTTTGATCAATGTTTTAAGCTAACTTTTTATTGATTTTTAAAATGGGACGGATTGCCGAGTGGTGTAGAGCCCTGGGTTCGATCCTCGGTGAGAACAATGAGTAATTTTTCAAGGTGAAGTTTGATTCAAATTCGTCCCACAAGTCCACCCAGCTTTAAATGGGTCACCTGACTTTAAGTTGGGGAAGTAAAGGCGGCTGGGCGTTGTGCTAACCACACAATCCCTTCATATGCAAGGGTTATAGAAACAGATGAATTATACACTTCTTCTGCCCCGATGGCCCGTTTGGGAACTTTATTTTGATAAAAGCAATCACTAAATTACTGCATATAATACACCCCCCCCCCCTTAGTTATGTTGGAGCCCTTTGTATGTATGATTCATGTTGGAGCCCTTTGTATATATGATTTATGTCGAGTAACATAACAAAAATAACATAACAAAAATGTTATCATCAAATTAATAACAAATATAATAATAATAATAATAATCCAGCGGCGTCACGGACATAACTTTTCACTCGGAGAATTCGGCCCCCCCCCAGAAATTTTCTTCTTCTTGGGCCCCCCTATATTCCTTTTTTTTCACTGCTCTATTCTCATCGTCTTGTGTGGTAATAATAGCTACCAGCTGACCCGAGGGGTTAGTTAAACAAGTAAACCTAACGATGCACTAGAACAGTGTCACATGAAAACGTTGAAGGAAGAAGTGGAGAGAAGTGGAGCGCGGGGGTGCGGGGGGGGGGGAGGGGTGAAGAGAGGAATAAACATCTATTAAACCACGTCTGTTTCTCAACCAGATGAAGTAATATTCATAGAAGATGTCTAATTGTGTTACTTCCCTTTTCCGCTTTGCTACACTGTCAAGGGAGAGAAGAAAAAAAGAAAACTGGTCACTTTCTCTCTCCCTTTTTTTTTTTGTTGTTGTGGTTAACCAAAGGGAAATAACTGATAAAAGATTGGAAATATATGATTGATCTGTTTATTGATGGGACTTAGCAAAGGGGAAAATAGGGGAATAAAAAAAAATGAATATATAGACGAAGACATTCTATTTCTTTAGGTGGGGAAATATCTTGGAAACCAACATTATGTAATATCATGAAATGACCAACTCAATAAGTATGGATAGATAGATATATAGATAGGTGGACAGAAGATATAAAGATAATTAGATAGGTAGATATATCGTTAGATAGATAGATATATATAGAGAGAAAGAGATAGATATATAGATAGATAAATGGATAGATAGGAAGCTCAGTGCATTGAATGATTACTGTTCTTCATCTAATTCCAGTCCTTTTTTTTAAATATCTATTGGGATGTAATAGCAAACAATCCAAATGAGCTCCAGAATAAAGCTAAGTGGCACAGCCTTATAAATACTATGACAAGACATATATCGGTAAACAAAAATATCTAAAAATAGATTGAAAAAAAGGTCACTCTCTCTCTCTCTCTCTCTCTCTCTCTCTCTCTCTCTATATATATATATATATATATATATATATATATATATATATATATAAAGATAAATAGATCGACTGACATATTCTAAATATGGAATGCTTGATTCGTACAATGAATACGGGCATATAGAATAAACCAGCCAATGAGATTCAAGGAAACTTCAAAGTGAGTTTAATTATATAGCAGTCTACCAGTCTAAAAATAAAAACAACAACAACAGACAGCCAGATAGCAAAATGAAGGACAATGAAAGATCACTCTAGCCACTATTTTGCGACTATCTTATCACTATGGTTACCTGATACAATCCCAAATCGGAAACGTGTATTTATTTATTTGAAAAAAAAAAAAAATTATTCAATTCGTAAACAAAAGGCTGCCTTGATCTCAAGAAATGGACACAGCTAGTCTATAAAATCAGGGGTTCTCACACTGATTCATACACAAGAGCGAATATAAAAAAATAATCGCTGTGCGGTCAGTGTGAGGATAGATGAACTATAACTAATTATAACATTAACCGAAAATGAGAGGTTTTCGTTTCGGTTAGTCGCTAATTGGCGTGCACACCAAAACTGATCGGCAGTTTCCATGGAACTATGTACGTGGCGTGCATACCAAAACTGATCGGCAGCTTATATGGAACTATGTACGTGGCGTGCACACCAAAACTGATCGGCAGCTTCCATGGAACTATGTACGTTGCGTGCACACCAAAAACTGATCGGCAGCTTCCATGGAACTATGTACGTGGCGTGCACACCAAAACTGATCGGCAGCTTCCACGAAACTATGTACGTGGCGTGCACACCTAAACTGATCGGCAGTTTCCATGAAACTATGTACGTGGCGTGCACACCAAAACTGATCGGCAGCTTCCACGAAACTATGTACGTGGCGTGCACACCAAAACTGATCGGCAGCTTCCATGGAACTATGTACGTGGCGTGCACACCAAAACTGATCGGCAGCTTCCATGGAACTATGTACGTGGCGTGCACACCAAAACTGATCGGCAGCTTCCATGGAACTATGTACGTGGCGTGCACACCAAAACTGATCGGCAGCTTCCATGGAACTATGTACACATTGCATGTTAAGACATTTACAGTTAAAAGAGCAGACAAGAGTAATGCCAGACCTACGCGGAATCATTGATTCACTGCTTATATATCTATGCATTAAATTGTACAACATTCGCGCAAAATGAAAAAAATCCGATTATGTCTCTTAGTTAACTTTCAAACGCACAACTATTATGTATCAAAATAGTGACGTCACGGCCTCACAGCCACAACGTGACATCTGTCACATAGCCTCACAGTCGCATTGTGACATCTGCCACATAGCCTCACTGCCACCACGTGACATCTGCCCGCATAGCCTCATAGCCACAATGTGACATCTGCCACATATCATCACTGCCACAAATGACATTGGCCACATATCCTAATACAGCGGCAATGTGACATCTGCCGCATAGCCTCACAGCCCCAACGTGACATCTGCCCGCGTAGCCTCACAGCCACAACGTGACATCTGCCACACGGCCTCACAGCCACATCGTGACAACTTCATTTATCGCTGACTCTTTAAATTAAATCTCTTTGCTCGTCATCCCTTCCACCCCATTGATTCCCGTTACCCCCTCCACCCCCCACCCCACCCCCTGGCCCCACTGTCTCGCCGTAGGCATTAATTGCTGATGTTGTTTGCCAATATGGAACCTGCAGTTTCAGATGTGATCGACTCCATCATTTTTTGGCTCTCTGTACTGACCTCAATATTGACCTCAATATTGACCAGGTAAATAGGGTGTTGGGGTGGGGGGTTGGGAGGAGGAGGCTGTCAGTCACGTGGTACAATAGACTCTCCTCTTCCACTTCCCACCCCCCCCCGCATTTCCCTCCGCCAACTGTACAGCAGTATTGACCACCCGCTGCTTATATTGACCAGGTGGTAAGTTTGTCCGACCGTCTGTTTGTCTGTAATCCTTAGACGTTGTATCGTAGTTCCAGTGTGTGTGTGTGTGTGTGTGTGTGTGTGTGTGCGCGCGCGCGATGCGTGTGTCCACACGTGTGTATTGACCAGGTAAGAGCTAAGATAAGTGTAGCGAAAAGTAGAAAGCACACAGCACATAGCACATAATACATTAAAATGAAAATAAAAAAAAAATAACACCGGAGCGTTATGCGTTTTTTTTAAAACTTTATCTTTAAAAAAAATAAATTATTAAAATATTTTGCTGCTTTTGGAAACTATCCCCCCCCCCATCCCTTTCCTCTTCAACACACACCAGTGGGTGTTGTCCTTACATCAATAGCTAATCCCTAACACACCAGTGGGTGTTGTCCTTACATCAATAGCTAATCCCTAACACACCAGTGGGTGTTGTCCTTACATCAATAGCTAATCCTTAACACACAAGTGGGTGTTGTCCTTACATCAATAGCTAATCCCTAACACACCAGTGTGTGTTGTCCTTACATTAAATAGCTAATCTTTAACACACCAGTGGGTGAAGTCCTTACATTAATAGCTAATCCTTAACACACCAATGGGTGTTGTCCTTACATCAAATAGCTAATCCCTAACACACCAGTGGGTGTTGTCCTTACATTAAATAGTTAATCCCTAACACACCAGGGGGTGTTGTCCTTACATCAATAGCTAATCCCTAACACACCAGTGGGTGTTGTCCTTACATTAAATAGTTAATCCCTAACACACCAGGGGGTGTTGTCCTTACATCAATAGCTAATCCTTAACACACCAATGGGTGTTGTCCTTACATCAACAGCTAATCCCTAACACACCAGTGGGTGTTGTCCTTACATCAATAGCTATCCCTAACACACCAGTGGGTGTTGTCCTTACATTAAATAGTTAATCCCTAACACACCAGGGGGTGTTGTCCTTACATTAAGAGCTAATCCCTAACAGCGGGTCCCCCAAACAGTTTATTTTTGTTCAACTCATGGTGAATGTTTCCCCTCCATGTCTCCCGTGGTGCCTCCAATGACCTTAAACTCCCGGTTGTGGTCAGGATTGTGATGAAAGAAAGGGCATAAGAAAAGCGAAAAAATTGTCCCAACTCCGGAGGCGATTTTTCTTTTTTCTTGTAGGGTGTGGCTGCGTGATGCCCCGGTTCGGTCTGCTGGTTGAAGGCTACTGGTTACGACTACTGGCTCGACCTAGTGTCTCCCGTGGTACCTCCATGACCATCGCACTCTCCCAATAGTTGTTTATAGGCTGTCAGAGATTTAAAATCTCATCCTTATAGGGAACTGGAACAAATATGATAAAAGTAATCATTGGAAATGACCATAAATTCAGACAACATCTCAAATCTTGTGACCAAAATGTGATGATTCTCATATATATGTATCTTTTGAACAATTTTTTTTTAATCTGTGTGTCAACTCGTGTGTGTCCACTCGTGTGTGTCCACTCGTGTGTGTCAACTCGTGTGTCTACTTATGTGTCTACTTATGTGTTTATCTTCTGGTCATACTCAGTCAAATCTCATTCTATCTATCTATCTATCTATCTATCTATCTATCTATCTATCTATCTATCTATCTATCTATCTATCTATCTATCTATCTATCTATCTTTCTGTCTATCTATCCATCCATCTATCTATCTATCTATTCATCCATCTGTCTATCTATCTATTCATCCATCTATCTATCGGTCTACATGTCTATCTATCTATCTATCCATCTATCTATCCATCCATCCATCCTTCCATCATCCATCTGTCTATCTATCTATTCATCCATCTATCTATCGGTCTATCTATCTATCTATCTATCTATCTATCTATCTATCTATCTATCTATCTATCTATCTATATATCTATCTATCTATCTATCTATCTATCTATCTATCTATCTATCTATCTATTTATCTATCTATCTATCCATCCATCTATTCATCTATCTATCCATCCATCTATTCATCTATCTATCTATTCAACTAATCATCTAGACAATAAAGAAATAAGACATGATCATTCTCTCAAGTACTAGACTAGGTAGTAAGAACTCCGATTCTATATCCCCTCATATCAAGACCGCGAACATGACGTCACTTTTATGACAAATGACAAGGAAGAAAAATCCCCCCCCTCCTCGGAAAACCGGGGCAATAAAATCACAGCCACTAAGGAATTATGCAGATTTCTGAGATAAAAGGGGGAGACAAGAACACAGGACGGTGAATTAAATAAAGGGCGGTAACTGCTTTAGGCAAATCACGAATGAGAGAAATGAAATTTTTTTTTTTTTATTTTTTTTTTTTTTGTTTCTTTCTTTCCATCTCAAGAAATGAACTGGACATATTTCTACAAATGTAAGAAAATCGTATGATGCCCGAAATAATTTTTTTGAAATGTAAACGGGTTTAATAAATGAGACAAAAGTGTGATTGTGGCAGGAAGTGAATAGTTCGGTGAAGTAATGGCGCGAATTCTTCTGTTTATTTTTTTATTTATAGGCCATCTTATTTAAATACATAATCGTCTAACCTATGCGTGTATTCCCTCAGGTAGTTTTCATATCGTGCGGGATGCGTTGTAATCCTGTAATAGAACATAACATTTGGCTTTTATTGCCATGAACATCCTAAATATAACGCATGCACCGCACGATATGAAAACTACCCTCGCTTGGGGAATTTCCAAAACTTTCCGCATCATTTACAGTATAAGGAGACGACTAATCACTGTATTAGTTAACTTTTCGGGGAATTCCAAAAACTGGACATTTTCGCATCCGTCATTTCTGTTCATATGGTATTCTGTTCATGGCAATAAAGGCCACATGCTATTGCGGTATTTCGTATATTTCTTTTGTTATCCCTTCTGTTGGATATCGTTCAGCCAGCTTCAGAAGGCTTTTCTACTAGTTAGGTTATAAAAAAATAGAACTTATTGAAAACCTACATCTCGCTAGTGTTGTTTTAGTCCCAGGTCATATTTTAGTTTCAGTTTTTATTTCGTTTTTTCTGTAATAATTTCAGTTTTCGTCTAGTTTTAGTCTTACTGCTAATTTTAGTTTTAGTTTTAGTTTTCGTTGACGAAAAGCCAAACATTTTCGTCAACGAAGGTTTTAGTTTTAGTTTTCGTGAACAAAAGCAACACTATATTTTAGTTTCAGTTTTTATTTCGTTTTTTCTGTAATAATTTCAGTTTTCGTCTAGTTTTAGTCTTGCTGACAACTATTTTAACAGCAGACGCATTAAATTCAAACAAAGTGGGCAAAATAAAAACTTTAAAAAAAAACTTAAAAAAAATAGATTGAAAATGAAACGAAAAAAAAATGGATTCATTGAATTAAGATGTCGGACTACAGCAGTTGGCGAGTTATTAGAACGCTTGGCTAGGTAACCCGAAGACGCGAATTCGATTCCATGAATTATCGACATCAGGAAATTGCAGAGTCCCTGGTACGGTCTTCTGGAAATAGATGGGTTAAGTGGGGGGGGGGGTGTGAAGTAGCGTGCGAGGGCAAAGGTTAAAGGTTACGGCAATGTTTGAATCTTTAAAGAACAGGGGCAGGTTGTTATTATACATATTTTACCAGGGTAGAAAAGAAAACATAATAAGCATTTATTATTTGCGCTGACAGACAAAGAATATGTTTGCTGTGAAGATAAACAAACAAAGAAAACATTTGCTGTGAAGATATACAAACAAAGAAAACATTTGCTGTGAAGATATACAAAAAAGAAAACATTTGCTGTGAAGATATACAAACAAAGATAACATTTGCTGTGAAGATATACAAACAAAGAAAACATTTGCTGTGAAGATATACAAAAAAGAAAACATTTGCTGTGAAGATATACAATTTGAAAATCATACTTTTGTTAAACTGATCAAAATTAAATATTAAACTGATCAACATTTTGTGATCTGGGTAAAATTTTTTTTGGTCATTTAGAAATATATTGTTTATTATTCACCTTACAATTTTAATATAAAATGCGTCTGTTATTGCAAAACACCGGGACATGGCATTCCGTGTAATGACCGGTACGTGGCGAGCAGCTGCAGCGAAAAGGGTGGAGGGTGGGTGGGTGGGGGAGGGGGGCAGGAGGGAGGGATGGAGGTAGGGAGGGGAAGGGCATGTACTTAATCTTGAACTTTAGATGTCATCACGAAATGAACATTTATTTATATCTCTTGTTCACCTTTCTTTCCGTATCACGTTTCCCCCCACCCCACCCCACCCCTCTCCCCACCCCGACTGCTTCGTGTATAGAGTGGACTTGTCTCAACGGCTCGATTCTCTCCCCCTTTCAAATCTATGTACAGTGGATTCCGCTTAATTGGGACACCGCTTAATTGGGACAGCCGCTTATTTGGGACAATTCTCAAAGAAACCAAACCAAGAAGCCAATAGTAAGTTCGTATGTTTATTTGGGACAGCCGCTTAATTGGGACAAAAAGCCTCGGTCCCGATGTGTCCCAATTAAGCGGAATCGACTATATATATATATATATATATATATATATATATATATATATATATATATATATATATGTGTGTGTGTGTGTGTGTGTGTGTGTGTGGTGTGTCGGCGAGGCTGCAGGTTGCATCTATAGAGATGAGCTGAAAAATGCTGGGAGTCCGTTGTCTCTTTTATTTCATTTATTTCTGTGTTACCCCATGAACGTGTGGAGAAGAATGCATCATGAATGCTGTAAAAGGAAATGACATAAATAATATATATATATATATATATATATATATATATATATATATATATATATACATTTCCTTTTTTTTTCCATGCAATTCTTGTGCGTTTTCCTCGACTGATTGCAAGATGTCATTATGTCTAATCCATATTTATATACATCTTCACCCGGAAGTAAATGTTATGTTTGCATTTATGTGGGGAAAAGACACGTCAATTCCTTTCTCCAAGTCTTTATGTTATTGGGAGTCTTGTCTTTGACAAAGAAATTCAAAAAAAAAATTTAAAATCAAAACAAAACTGAATTTTACTTCTTATTGTGATCCATTACATGAAGTTTTCAATTTATTATTTGCATGTAAGTTTGACTTACACAAATTTGTTTACCAGCCTTTCATATAGATTTTTTTTAATTACTGAATTGAAAAACTATGAAATAAAAAAAAAGTAAGATTTGTTGTATGGGTTGGAGCCTTAATATTGTTGTCGTAGGATGAGTTGATGGGTAAAAAAGTAAGAATTATGGTATAGATTGAATCATTAATATCTTGTCATAGGATGAGTTGATGGGTAAAAAAGTAAGAATTATGGTATAGATTGTATCATTAATATCGTCGTCATAGGATGAGTTTAGGCAACAACTACTGAATGCTTCTGCACTTTGAGCATCACTGTTTAGCTTACATCCACTCAATACTTGCCCACTTTGAAAACAAACTCTTGTATGCATCTATTCAATATATGCCGCATCTCTATCCCTCTCTCTCTCTCTCTCTCTCTCTCACTTAAATACTTCCACGTTCACGCCTATAATACATACTACAGGGAGATGCCAATACATATTAAAAGATAATGCCAAGACATATTACAGATATTACAAAACGGACGGAAACCGGAGTCTGTTTTTTAGGACTAATATCCTGTTAACAACCACCACTCAATTGATATCTTTGCCTCTCATACCCCGACCCACTCTCTCTATCTCTCTCTCTCTCTCTCTCTCTCTCTCTCTCTCTCTCTCTCTGTGTCTCTATCTCTCTCACTCTCTCGCTGTCTTTCAATATCACTTGGAAAAATAAATGCACAAACATGTCGCCCCCCCCACCCTACCTCCTGCCTCCCCCCACCGGACTTTTACAGGAAACTGTAAGACAATAACCACTCACGCTCAGGTCCCGACAAAAGTGGGGTGGAGGGGACAGCTATATCTCTTTTCAATTGAATGCCCTCAGAAGTAAGAAGGTAGAAAAGGGGGGGGGGGGGGGAGAGAGAGAGAAGCGGACGGTTATACTGAGCTGATACAATTTTATTGAACGTGATGTATTGGAACTCCGTGGCGCTATGACCCCTCCCTCCCTCCCTCTCCACCACCACCACCACCACCACACCGATTGCCGCCTGAGATATAACATCGGTGCGCGCGTGCGTGTGTGTGTGAGAGAGGGAAGAGGGGGGAGGGGAAGTGTCTAATGTCTGATGCGTCGTTACAGCCTCTTCCTCTCTCTCTCTCTCTCTCTCTCTCTCTCCCCCACCCCTCATCTCTCCCATTCACACACACACATAAACACACACAAACCCACACACACACACACACAGAGACTGCCCGCTGCCGAAGAGACGCCCCAACCCGCCATCGGTACAGGTTCCAGGCCACGCGAGTCAGTGACGGTCAGTGTATGATGACGTCGTGCGTCGCGGGTGGACTCACTCCCCCCTCCCCCCTTTTATTTTTTTTTCACCTCTTTACGGACTTCACGTCGCATGTGTCTCTGCTTTTTGATCTTCTGCTAGAGTAGCTACTGTCAATGTATACAACAACCAAACCCAAAAAAAAAAAAATCTATTTATAGCTGGCGCGCGCGAGTCAGCGGCGATCACTCATTACGGTAAACACCTTTAAGAATATGTATCAATGAATAAAACAAATAAAGCGTTGAGTTTGAATAGATCAATAAAACAGTATGTGCGTGTGTGTGTTTTTTTTTTGTTTTTCATTCATTTTGGAAGGTACTCTTAGGTAGGTGTTTTCGTTATTTTGTATTACAGAATAAATTAATTTTTAAGTACAAAAAAGTTAGAGTTTTCATGTATATGTGTTTGTATATGTAAATGTGTATGAATAAGTTAAACAATCTGTAAATGTAATGGTTTGGCTGTTAGATTACACACTGTGCAACGCTATTAGCGTTGAGAGTTGCATTTCAGTAAGAAAACATTAAATCTAATAATAGCCACTTCACGTCTGCGATTTTTTTGGAAAATCCCGATTTCTGTGATTTCTAAAAGCGTGACGTAGTTTGACGGACGAGAGAGTTATAAGTAACGTGAAGGTTATGTAACACAGATTATATCTAATCTGTGGTAATGTAACGAGAAGAGGAAAGAATATTAAAATCATTGTTTGCGCTAATCTATATTGCTTAATGTTTCGCTACTTTTAATAAATCATTTCTTATAATGAATCGTCTGTCCATAGAATATAACGCGCATTTATAATTTTTCTTATTATGTCAACCTGGCTTCAGCTAATCGCCTCACACACACACACACACACGCACACACACAAACAAACACACACACACACACAAACTCACACAAACACACACACACAAACTCACATGTACTTCTGCTTTGAACGTTATGTCATTTTCCCCTACCCCCCCCCCCTCCATTTTCACCCTTACCTAATGCCCCTGCTCCTCTATAACCTCCCCCCCCCCCCCACCAACAATACCAAAAAAAAAAGTAATTTAAAATAAAAAACAATCAAATCAACAAAAAACAATGTGGGGGAGGGGGGGAGGGGGAGATAAATAGTTAAAAGAAGTAAAGTGGAAACAAATTGGATGTGTCGCTTTGATTACCGGAGCGTAGCGAGGAACTAGTACAAGTTACGGAATTAGTCAAATCAATATCTTTTGCTTTTTTTTCGTCATTTATTTGTGTGTAATTGTTTGTGTGTTTGTGTGATGTATGAGTGTATGTGTGTGTGTGTGTGTGTGTGTGTGTGATTGTGTTTATTTGTGAGTGTGTTTTCGTATGTGAGTGTGTTTTCGTATGTGAGTTTATATGTGTGTGTGTGCGAGTGTGTGTTACTGTGTTTGTGTGTGAGCCTTGAAATGACAACGTAGAGTCTTTAAGTTGTCTATGATTGAAAGGAGTTCGCCCCCCCCCCAACTCCCTCCCTCAGCGGACATGCGCATAAACAAATACACGTGCTTAGACACACACACACACACACATACACATACACACAAATACGCAAACATACACACATGCTTAAGAACTCTCGCACGCATACAAACACATAAACACACATATATGACAACCCTCGTACGCTTACAAACATATACACACACATATACGACAACCCTCGAAAGCATACAAACACATACACACACATATTTGACAACCCTCGTACGCTTACAAATACAAATACAGAGTGAAGCTTCAAATTTTAGTTTTACCAAAAATGAAAAATAAAATATGGTCTACTACAGTGTATATATAAAAAAAACATATAATTGACAAACTACAAAATACAACTTTTTGTTTAATTCTGATGTTCAAAACGTTAAATCTTTAAAAATGAAAAATGAAAAAAAAAAAAAAGAAAAGATGTTTAGGTGAAAG
Organism: Bulinus truncatus; assembly: GCA_021962125.1. Taxonomy (NCBI): domain Eukaryota; kingdom Metazoa; phylum Mollusca; class Gastropoda; family Planorbidae; genus Bulinus; species Bulinus truncatus. The sequence continues at coordinate 2,070,527 of JAGDYQ010000036.1, read as the reverse complement.
ATTTGATTGGTTTATTTAGGTGAAAGATTTGATTGGGTTATTCAGGTGAAAATTTTGATTGGTTTATTTAGGTGAAATATTTAATTGGTTTATTCAGGTGAAAAATTTCAGTGGTTTATTTAGGTGAAAAATTTGATTGGTTTATTTAGGTGAAAGATTTGATTGGTTTATTCTTTCTTGGTGACATCATCCACAAGTGCACGTGTACTAGAAACTAACTAACTTAACTCAAGGAAATTTAAAGAAGATTCATATATTTGACTATCCGGCTGAGAGTTCAAAGGAGTTAAAATTAAACGTAAGTACAATTTCATTATCTATTTTTAGACTAGATACATCCCACGTGAGAATGGAGACATTAGATAATTGGTGTTGTGTATGTGTGTTTTTTTTTAATATGTATATGATGAGTATTAAAAGGGAGATATTCTTAATGAAAATGTATGGGGGGAGTTATCAAACCTATTTTTGCCTGAAAACATATTTATTTTATTTAAAAAGTCGACATGAATTTATTTAATGTTACTAGAAAGATGTAAATGGTCAGTAATCCCCACAGAAGAAGGACTTCGGTCAGTCAGTTGAAACAAAAAAAAAAAGACCGTCTCGATTGAGCTGAGAGAAAAAAAATAGTGTCTTTAAGGGGACATAACAAAGTGTAATTACTTTTACAGGAGTTCATCACATTAAATTATTTTCATATATTTATTTTTGATTTATAATTATAAATTATTTTTGATATATAAATTAAAAAAAAATATTTGGTCAAGCTAAGTATTTACACCACAGTATGTGTTTTATTTTTCGATGGAGATATTCGTACAGCTTAAACCCAAATTATTGTCTATACCTTGACGCATATTTGTTTGGAAAGAATTTTCTAACTCCAGTGCATGCATTATGTCTCCGGTTTGTGGGTTAAACTTTTAATTTTGTAACTCACTTTGGCACCTGTTGTAATCTATTGATTAGGCAAAAAATTAATTTTGTACACAAAGTGGCATTTTGCTGAATTTCGAAGATAATATTTATTAGTCATTCTATTAATGGGAAAAGATTCACCTCAGGACTACCATGTACTAAAAAACAAAACAAAACAACAACAACAACGCATGGTGTTGCACCAGTGTGTACATGCGCAAAATTTTTTTTTAGTCTCATATATTGAGAGCGGAAGCAGTTGCGCTACCAGCAAAAAATGCTGGGGGGGGGGGGGGTCTCACATATAGAAAAAATACAGTTTATATAGTAAAATATGTTTGATGATTTGGTCTGGGGGGGCTCACATATAGAAAAAAGACAGTTTATATAGTAAAATATGTTTGATGATTTGGTCTGGGGGGCTCACATATAGAAAAAAGACAGTTTATATAGTAAAATATGTTTGATGATTTGGTCTGGGGGGGGCTCACATATAGAAAAAAGACAGTTTATATAGTAAAATATGTTTGATGATTTGGTCTGGGGGGCTCACATATAGAAAAAAGACAGTTTATATAGTAAAATATGTTTGATGATTTGGTCTGGGGGGGCTCACATATAGAAAAAAGACAGTTTATATAGTAAAATATGTTTGATGATTTGGTCTGGGGGGGGGGCTCACATATAGAAAAAAGACAGTTTATATAGTAAAATATGTTTGATGATTTGGTCTGGGGGGGCTCACATATAGAAAAAAGACAGTTTATATAGTAAAATATGTGTGATGATTTGGTCTGGGGGGGGCTCACATATAGAAAAAAGACAGTTTATATAGTAAAATATGTATGATGATTTGGTCTGCCACTGGGCTCACATATAGAAAAAAGACAGTTTATATAGTGAAATATGTTTGATGATTTGGTCGGGGGGGGGGGGCTCACATATAGAAAAAAGACAGTTTATATAGTAAAATATGTTTGATGATTTGGTCTGGGGGGGGGGGCTCACATATAGAAAAAAGACAGTTTATATAGTAAAATATGTTTGATGATTTGGTCTGGGGGGGGGGGGCTCACATATAGAAAAAAGACAGTTTATATAGTAAAATATGTTTGATGATTTGGTCTGGGGGGGGGGCTCACATATAGAAAAAAGACAGTTTATATAGTAAAATATGTTTGATGATTTGGTCTGGGGGGGCTCACATATAGAAAAAAGACAGTTTATATAGTAAAATATGTTTGATGATTTGGTCTGGGGGGCTCACATATAGAAAAAAGACAGTTTATATAGTAAAATATGTTTGATGATTTGGTCTGGGGGGGGCTCACATATAGAAAAAAGACAGTTTATATAGTAAAATATGTTTGATGATTTGGTCTGGGGGGGCTCACATATAGAAAAAAGACAGTTTATATAGTAAAATATGTTTGATGATTTGGTCTGGGGGGGGCTCACATATAGAAAAAAGACAGTTTATATAGTAAAATATGTTTGATGATTTGGTCTGGGGGGGGGCTCACATATAGAAAAAAGACAGTTTATATAGTAAAATATGTTTGATGATTTGGTCTGGGGGGGCTCACATATAGAAAAAAGACAGTTTATATAGTGAAATATGTTTGATGATTTGGTCTGGGGGGGGGCTCACATATAGAAAAAAAAGACAGTTTATATAGTGAAATATGTGTGATGATTTGGTCTGGGGGGGTCTCACATATAGAAAAAAGAGAGTTTATATAGTGAAATATGTGTGATGATTTGGTCTGGGGGGGTCTCACATATAGAAAAAAGACAGTTTATATAGTGAAATATGTGTGATGATTTGGTCTGGGGGGTCTCACATATAGAAAAAAGAGAGTTTATATAGTGAAATATGTGTGATGATTTGGTCTGGGGGGTCTCACATATAGAAAAAAGACAGTTTATATAGTGAAATATGTGTGATGATTTGGTCGTGGGGGGGGTCTCACATATAGAAAAAAAAAAGACAGTTTATATAGTGAAATATGTGTGATGATTTGGTCTGGGGGGTCTCACATATAGAAAAAAGACAGTTTATATAGTGAAATATGTGTGATGATTTGGTCTGGGGGTCTCACATATAGAAAAAAGACAGTTTATATAGTGAAATATGTGTGATGATTTGGTCTGGGGGGGGTCTCACATATAGAAAAAAGACAGTTTATATAGTAAAATATGTTTGATGATTTGGTCTGGGGGGGGCTCACATATAGAAAAAGACAGTTTATATAGTGAAATATGTTTGATGATTTGGTCTGGGGGGGGGCTCACATATAGAAAAAAGACAGTTTATATAGTAAAATATGTTTGATGATTTGGTCTGGGGGGGGGGCTCACATATAGAAAAAAGACAGTTTATATAGTAAAATATGTGTGATGATTTGGTCTGGGGGGGGCTCACATATAGAAAAAAGACAGTTTATATAGTAAAATATGTGTGATGATTTGGTCTGGGGGGGGGCTCACATATAGAAAAAAGACAGTTTATATAGTAAAATATGTTTGATGATTTGGTCTGGGGGGGGGGGCTCACATATAGAAAAAAGACAGTTTATATAGTAAAATATGTTTGATGATTTGGTCTGGGGGGGGGGGCTCACATATAGAAAAAAGACAGTTTATATAGTAAAATATGTGTGATGATTTGGTCTGGGGGGGGGGGCTCACATATAGAAAAAAAAGACAGTTTATATAGTAAAATATGTTTGATGATTTGGTCTGGGGGGCTCACATATAGAAAAAAGACAGTTTATATAGTAAAATATGTTTGATGATTTGGTCTGGGGGGGCTCACATATAGAAAAAAAGACAGTTTATATAGTAAAATATGTGTGATGATTTGGTCTGGGGGGGGGCTCACATATAGAAAAAAGACAGTTTATATAGTAAAATATGTTTGATGATTTGGTCTGGGGGGGCTCACATATAGAAAAAAGACAGTTTATATAGTAAAATATGTTTGATGATTTGGTCTGGGGGGGGGGGGGCTCACATATAGAAAAAAGACAGTTTATATAGTAAAATATGTTTGATGATTTGGTCTGGGGGGGGGGCTCACATATAGAAAAAAGACAGTTTATATAGTAAAATATGTTTGATGATTTGGTCTGGGGGGGGGGGGGGGCTCACATATAGAAAAAAGACAGTTTATATAGTAAAATATGTTTGATGATTTGGTCTGGGGGGGGGGGCTCACATATAGAAAAAAGACAGTTTATATAGTGAAATATGTGTGATGATTTGGTCTGGGGGGGGGGCTCAAGCCGTCCCTCCCCCCCCGGTTGCGCCACTGAGCAAGTTGAATTCTTTCACAGCTAAGACGTATAAAATAAAAATAAAATAACATTTAAAAAAAAAAGGTCTTATAAAGATGCACTAAAAAAGTTATATATATAATTTATTATGTAATGCAAATATTTTTATAAATTATCATGGGTACAGTTAAACTCTATGATGATTGCAATACACCGAAATAAATATTTATTTAATGTCAATATTTATTTACATTAGTTCATGTGCAGCAATAAGTAAATAATACATTCCTAGATTGGCACCGACTCATTTATTTTTCGCAATGATAATTGATATAAATATTATGTATCAATAAATTGTTTGGCGTGCATATAGATTTGGTTTGCACATTGTGTAGTGCGCAAGTTCCTTTGTGTGTATATTGATTTGGTTTTACACATTGCGTGGTACGCAATTTTCTTGATGTGTATATTGATTTGATTTACACATTGTGTAGTGCGCAAGTTCCTGTGTGTGTCTGTTGGTTTGCTTCTCTCATTGAGTTGTGTGTTCTGTCAAGTTGACATGTGATTTTAATCAATGTGCGTATCTATATATGCGTATTGTGTTTTTACCGTGCGATTGCTGTATAGCATTCCTATATTTATGTATATAAGACTGAGAAGTAGTTGTACAATCATATACATACACCAGCCATGAGATGGTATAACTAACAAGGAAATGTAAGAATAATGCAGGGTGTGGTCCCATCAATATTCGCCGAACTAACAAGGAAATGTAAGAATAATGCAGGGTGTGGTCCCATCAATATTCGCCGAACTAACAAGGAAATGTAAGAATAATGCAGGGTGTGTGGTCCCATCAATATTCGCCGAACTAACAAGGAAATGTAAGAATAATGCAGGGTGTGGTCCCATCAATATTCGCCGAACTAACAAGGAAATGTAAGAATAATGCAGGGTGTGGTCCCATCAATATTCGCCGAACTAACAAGGAAATGTAAGAATAATGCAGGGTATGGTCCCATCAATATTCGCCGAACTAACAAGGAAATGTAAGAATAATGCAGGGTGTGGTCCCATCAATATTCGCCGAACTAACAAGGAAATGTAAGAATAATGCAGGGTGTGGTCCCATCAATATTCGCCGAACTAACAAGGAAATGTAAGAATAATGCAGGGTATGGTCCCATCAATATTCGCCGAACTAACAAGGAAATGTAAGAATAATGCAGGGTGTGGTCCCATCAATATTCGCCGCAAACTATCTGTGATGATTGCTGACGTTATATCATTTCCTCCCCTTATACCATTTCATTATTCAGTCATTGAGAAACCGTCGCACAAAAATAAAAAAAAAGTAGGTTAATACTACGTTGTCACAGGACTTAAAAGACCCTCTGGCGATTCTACATATCTGTTTTTTTTTGTTTAGTTTCGCAAAATTATATATGATATGATATGATGATTACAGTTTTTTAGTTGATCGAAAGATATTGTACTACTAAATACACCGGTTCCCAAACTGTGAAATATCACCCCAAATTGTAATATATAGAAAACTTAATAAGGACAGAAGTAGATAGTCAGGGAAATATGACAGGGATCCGAGATTCTTAGCTTTTCATTTTTGATTTGCTGCACCCTGCGAAACCTTGTGTATGGAGACAGGTCATAGTTCAACATTGAAATAATTATCAATAGGTCTCTATAATTATCTAGATCTTTTTATGTTATGCTATGATAATTAAAAGACAAACGTCTAATATAGACGCAGGCAAATAACTGAAACAGGAAACAGTATTCTTACTTTCGATCTTCAATAGACAGACGGGGGACAGAAAATATGTATGTAGATCATATCATTGGTCATGTTAAGTTTGGTATCGGCAGAAAGTTCCATCCGTGAATTCGTCTAAGGTTGGTGTGTTTTATTATCGGTTACAATAACTTATCTTTCAGTATTAATTACACTTATAAACAAATAAGATAATTATTTAGCATTGATTGATATGCCGAGCATCAATAACAAACAATGACCAATACGATGGTACTTCGACTAGACTATGATGGTACGCTGACTTGACGAAGATGGTACTTCGATTATACAAAGACGTTATTTTCTACAAGATTATGATGATATGCTGAATAGAAGAAGATGGTACTTATTCTAGACATTGATGGCACGTTGACAAGGTGAAGATGGTACCTCGACTAGATTACGATGGTACGCTGATTTGACGAAGATGGTAATTCGATTATACGAAATCGTTACTTCTACTAGATTATGATGATAGGTTGCATAGAAGAGGATGGTACTGAGACTAGATAGACATTGATGGCACGTTGAATATATGAAGATGGTAATTCGACTTGACAAAGTTAAAACGCGGAAATTAAAAAAAAAGTACAATTATTATAATATAAAACACTTCATAAAAATAACAGTTTATTTTTACTTAACGGATAAAGAAATAATAAAGACATGTATTCAAGGCATCACCTGTTCAGACTTGACCTCGCGCGGGTTCACGCAGGACGCAGACGGCTTACGTCATATGATTGGTGGGGATAAATTGTTTATCCTTCGGGCGAAATGTCACCAAGTTCTCGTCACTTTGTGTTCTACCCTTTTTATTTTTACTTCATTTCATCTGTACACAATTACACACGTTAACCGATATTTTTTGTTGCTGGTCCTTTTTTTTGGGATAGAAATCAGAGGTACAAAGATTACCTCGGTTTTCGCCGATAACGTGTCGACGAAAACAACCGACGACAACAGAGGCCAATACTTTATTATTATTATTTTTTTTTTTATTTGTATGAATGTTTATCTTAATTTATTCGCGATGCGTCAAATCCATGTAAGGATGAGATGAAATCTATCAGACCATATAAAGACAGTTTTTAATGGTGCCCTTCTTTCATCCCCACTTTCTTGTATTTGTGTTTGTTTGTAAATGACGGAAGTTGTTTATTATTGTTGTTGTTGTGTTTATAATTAGTACATAATATCACTTTTGCTATATCAGTACATTATAAGTACATAATATCACTTGTTCTATATCACTACATTATAAATACATAATATCACTTTTGCTGTATCAGTATATTATTAGTACATAATTTCACTTGTACTATACCACTATCTAAAAAAAAGAAAACCCGCTAAAAATATACATTGACTATATTTTCTAAACTTTAATCTAATAAAGAATATATCTACACTTTAGTAATACATTTCTTTAAAATATCTAAAAAAAAAAAAAATTAACCCATTTTCATCTTACTTCGAAAAATTGGTTTGGATGTTTTTTGTGGGTTTTATTTTAAAAATCTTCTTTTGAACATAAAATGCAATCATTTTGAGTTCAACCTCCCCCCCCCCTTTTTTTTCCACGCCTCCCCCTTGCTGACTTGCAGAGTGCTCCAATGGCCTGCAGCTTCTTTAGAAATTCTCTTTCTCCACCTAATCTTCTTTAGCTATTGTTTTCTCCAAAAACAGAATGTACATCTGTCACGTTTCATCCTGAGTTTGTCTTCCCTTGTCTACTTTGTTTCCAGGATTAAGTCCCCCTTCCGCCACACCTACTACACCTAGAAACCGCCATTTCCTTTTCCTCCATAGTTCTTTTTAATTTTTTCCTTTCTTCTGATTCTTCTTCTCCCTGTTCTTCTTCTCATTTCGCTTCTTCTTCTCCCTTACTAGCATATTATGACATGACCGACAGAACATTATATTACTAGCAGCAAAGGACATTGCTTACAGGAAAATATATCACTAACAGCACATGAATTTACCAGAAGCTCATGAAATTCATTGCAGCACATGACATTACTGGCAGCACATGAAATTACTAGAAGCCAACGAAATTTAATAGCAGCACATGACATTGTTAAAAGAACATGAATGACGTGAAGCACATGACATTGCTGACAGCACGCGGCATGACTGACATCATACGACATTCCAAAAAGCTTGTGGCATGACTGACAGCACATGGCATTCCTAACGGCACATGGCGTTCCTAACAGCACATGACATGACTGATAGCACATGACATGACTGAAAGCACACGACATGACTGATAGCACATGACATTGCTAACAGCAGAAATACACTTCATCAAAAAGTAGCACATGACATGACTGATAGCACATGACATGACTGATAGCATATGACATTGCTAACCGCAGAAACAAACTTCAGCAAAAGGTAGCACATGACATGACTGATAGCACATGACATGGCTGATAGCACATGACATGAATGATAGCACATGACATGAATGATAGCACATGACATTGCTGGCAGCAGAAACACAATTCAGTAGTAAAAAAAAAGTAGCGTTTTTTACATTTTCCAGCCAGACCCACCACCGAATTCAATAAATGTCTTCAGCGGTCCTGGTGGGTGACACGTTTCGGATCATTTTAAAGGTCTTCGTTTGCGGTCCTGATTAAACATGGCCTCCCCCCCCCCACATTACACCCACATACACATACAAACACACACACACACACAGACACACAAAGACATCCATCGACTGCGTGCCCTTCAAATCGATCTTTTTTTCGTTTATTAACAAATCGAATAATAACAAAACATCTGATAATTGCAAAAAAAAAAAAAAAATTTCCCCAAGAAACATTAGTAGGTCTTCCTCCAAAAAAACCCTAAGCTCCGCCCCCGCCCCCCCTCCTCGTACCGCTCCATCCCACATTTGCCCTTCCCCGCATACTCCACGTAATCAATAATCGTATTTTACTACTAATGTAGTTGATAATAGCGTACGCTTGCTTCAGACGAACTCGAGAAAAAGATGTTAATTAACTACATTATTATTGGCCTAATTTGTTGTTCCCCCCCCCCCCCCCCCCAAATTTGTCTCTGCGTTTTAGAGAAAATTGTTGTTTTAGTTAAAAAAAAAACAACAACTAAATAAATAACATTAGATGACTAAGTGCAGACATTTCAAGTTATACTTTATTAGACGGGAGATGTTTCTAAATGTGTCCCCCCTTTTCCTGAACAACTAAATAAGTGCTGAACCAATTCCTCGTATGACTCGATGGAGTTGTACATTGTGTGGGGGAAGTCCCAGTCCTGAGTTGGTCAGTGACTGCTGGTAAACTTAAGTTGGGTCGAATTAAATGGAGCTGGGTTTTTTTTTTGTTGTTTTTTTTTTAAATTCTTGTTTTATGGTTTTGAAAATTACATTTCAATTAACGCTTAAACTAGGTCATAAACAAAGACACACAGACAGACAGAGAGACAGACAGACACACACATACACACGCACAGGCTGATACATACAGGCACATGTACAGACATAAAGTAGCAGAGAAATACAGGCACGTACGCAGAGACGCACACACATACAGGCATGTAAACACAGGCTTATACAACAGGATATATACACAGAAATATACAACACAAACAAACAAATATACATATATACATACATACATATATACATACATACATACATACATTCATACATACATACATTCATACATTCATACATACATACATTCATACATACATACACACATACATACATACATACATACATTCATACATACATACATACATACATACATACATTCATACATACATACATTCATATATGCATACATACATACTTACATTACATTACATAAATATTTGCACCATGTACAAAATTCATACACACATATGTGCACACATACCAATAGGCACTTACATAACAACACAGCCGTCCCTAGGCACGCGAACCCCACGGGCACGCCCGAGAGCCTCATGATAAATATCGCCCTCCCCCCACCCCACCCCACCCTTCTGTGAAACTGGTCCATCCAGATACCACCATACTACTAAGACGGTCATGATACACACATACATACACACTAATTTCCACACATACATACACACTGATTCCCACCCATACAAAACTCACACACACATACTCAAAAATATTTTTTTTCACGTTTTATGTTGGGGCCCCCTGACAAAAGAACATTGGGGGCCCTAGGTGAATGTACATTTGGGGACCCTAGGTGAATCTACATTTTCGAGCCCTAGGTGAATGTACATTTGGGGGGGCCCTAGGTGAATCTACATTTTTGGGCCCTAGGTGAATGTACATTTGGGGATCCTAGGTGAATGTACATCGTGCCCTAGGCGAAAGTAAATGTATGGGCATTAGGCAAAGGTACATTGGTGGGCCCTAAAAGCGAAGGTACATTAAGGGGGGCTTTAGATACAGCTACATTTTTTTTCGGCCCCACGTGAAGGGTATATTAAGGGCCTGAGGGTTATAAAAACGCCTGCTTTGGCGCCTTTACCTTCGACCTGCTTCTGAAAGCTCCATAACTTGGTTCAAATTGCCCCTTCCTGTTGCTTAACAACATAAAAGTTCCCACGGGGAGGGGGGGAGGGAAGGTGACGACGATGACGCAATAGAAGTGGGGGTTGGGGGGGGGGTCCTAGACAGCAGCCGGCTTCGCCTATTCAGATGTTTGGCTGGTGCCACACCTGCGTAGTTCTGCAAGATGTATTAAGACAATACCCACGTGACTGTTTAGTCCACCTATGCTTTCATACACATTCAAATTTCGCTTCATATGAACTAATGCTTGTAAAAAAAAAAAAAAAAAATTTTCAAAGCATAATTTTAACTATTCTTTTGTTTTCTTGTAATTTTGCTTTTTTTTAAACAATTTTTCGTTTCACTTCAATTTTTTTTTTACAGAGATCCCAATTTTAAAAAGTTTCTTACAAAACGAGTTTTTCAGTGATTGGACCAAGTTTCGTTACCCTACCATCTCACAGTCTGACCTATATATATATATATATATATATGTATGGGAAGTAATCCAATACTCATTAGTCTTTTACCAGCGGGTTTCCTCCCCTTGCGTATTTCCATTTCCCAATTTATTCCACCAAAAAAAAAAAATAAAATAAAAAAATGATGTGTTACATTTTGAGAAAATAACAAGTTTTCCCCGGTGTCGGAAATTTTCTCATCAGTTTCTTCATGGAACCATCACCATTTTTGTAGAACTGAATAACAATTGAAGTTGTAACTATTCTAGATTGTTCTCTTTTTTCTTTATTTTCAGATTTTCCTACGTGCAACAATCTTTTCCAAAAAAAAGTTAAAAATTTCAATTCTCAAAGCTTTAAAAATAAAAAAAAAACTCGGAATACAAAAAAAATAACTTTTGAGAATAGAGTTGCTTCGCAATTAGAAATGCGATTTGAAACTGGAATATCTTGATAGTTTGTTTTTATTTATTTCCCTAACAAATACACCTGACGGAATGGGGATTTTCCCTTTTTTTTCTATTTATAGCTGCTGAGATTTTTTTTCGAATGAATCGTTAGTCAGTGTCAAACCAGAAGAGCCTTTCTTTATTTTTGTTTGTGGGGGACACTAGGCAGACACTGTTAAATATGATAGGGTCGCCCTAGACTTGGGTAACTTCGGGGCTCTCTGGCAACTTAAATCTGATCTGAAATAACATCTTAATGGGGGGGGCCCTTTTTGTAGTGGGGTGGCGGGGGGGGGGCTCTTTTGGTCTCAGACTAGTTGACCTATCTATAACAACGGCTCTACAAACCAGAGTGCTCCTTCACCCCCTCCCCCTCCCATCTCTTACGGCAACTATACTCACTAGTCAATATGGTCTTTGGGTACCCAGGATTAGCCTGCAGCGTTTTTAGCCTAGGGCCCACAAACGTGAATTAACCTGGCGCGCCTTGAATGTAAATTTGCCTAAGGCCATCCAAATATAAATTATTCTAGATTTCTCCATTAGTACGTTGGCTTAGGGCATCCGGCAAAAAAAAATAAACGTAAGAACAAATGTCCACAATGGCTCATATACAAATTACGTTCTGTCTCTTTGTGAAAACAAAAATAAAAAATGACCCCAGAAAAAATATAATATAGTTTCATTTATTTGTCAATCTTTTACTTTTTTTTTTACATTACATCCCTGCGGGCTTTTACAGTCTCAAGGGGCTCCTTCTCCAGTCTTGTGTGCGCCATTTTTTTTGTCTGTTGTTGTATGGCATGTGTATGTGTGCGCAAGCGCGAGCGAGAGCATGTGTGTCACGTGACACCTTTGAAGTTCGTTGATTGGCTGTTTTGATGCAAGTAGGACAATCCTTTAACTCGAGGCGAAAGTGTTTCGAGTGTCCTCCCCTACCGCCGTAATTGAAGGGGGGATTCTGGGTTACGCGGGAATAAAGAGAGAGACGAATCGATACTGACGATATTGCAGATTTACCAAAATAAAATGATGATAATAAAAAGGAAAAAAAAGAAAAATGGGGGCCGAGATTTGAGTAATCGAATACGAAAAAAAGTAATTCGATTTCATTCTTTTAAAAAAAAAACCACTAATAGAGAAAAAAAACCGAGGGGCCAATTATTGACAGAAGGCTGGTTTCATGGGGTGATGATAGCTGATGGGTTATTTGGGAGTGGTGTGGGGGGGGGGGGGAGAGGGTAAGAACAGTCCTACGTCTGTCTGGATGAATGATTATGGATATTCATTATTGACCCATAGATTGATATCACGTGATGCGTGTGATTGGGTCAGTGTATCTATAGACTGGACTGACGGACAGATAGGCTATCTGGATTAATGAGCTGTGGGTGGTCTGTGGAAGCGATGGATTTTCGGATTGGGTGGATGATTACAGAGGTGGACGGAAAGATTGGCATTTTGTGTGGACGGTTAAAAAAAAAATTAGATACATGAATTTAAAATATATGAATAGAATATATACTGAACTGAAAAAAAAATATACAAACTAGCAATTACTCATTTAGATAGATAGATAGATAGATAGATAGATAGATAGATAGATAGATAGATAGATAGATAGATAGATAGATAGATAGATAGATAGATAGATAGATAGATAGATAGATAGATAGATAGATAGATAGATAGATAGATAGATAGATAGATAGATAGATAGATAGATAGATAGATAGATATGTACTAATCTAGGTATTAAGTACATACATACACATACATGAACTAAGATATCCACAAAAACACATGAGAGTGAGACAGAGAGAAAGAGAGACAGAGAGAGAAAGAAAGAGAAAGAAAGAGAGACAGAGAGACATAGAGAGAGACAGAGAGAGACACAGAGAGAAATAGAGCGAGAGACAGAGAGAGGCGCACAAAGAGAGAGAGACAGGGAGAGAGACACGTAGTTAGAGAGAGAGAAAGACAGGGAGGAGAGAGACAGAGAGGAGAGAGACATCGAGAAAGAGAGAGAGAGAAAGAGCGACAGAGAGAGAAAGAAGAGAGACAGAGACATAGGTAGTCGATACATATAAAATGGATGAACAGCTACGGGGATAAATGAACGGATACACACACATCAATGAGATAGAATGATATGAGGGGCGAGGGGAGGGCGTGTCACAAGACTCGGCCACGTATTACACCCCCCCCCTCTTCTTCCCCACCCACCCCCACACCTATGTGTACTTTTCTTCATATAATATATGTTTTTATATATATATATATATATATATATATATATATATATATATATATATATATATATATACATCAGAGTGCGATTAAAACGATTTGAACGGTACCAAAGTATAACAGCGGGTTGTTTATGTTAGGACGTTGTTTTTGTTGATCTTCTTTGTTAAAGATAACTAGGCTGTGTGTCAGTTGAAAACAGTACTTTGCTTGATTGTGTGAGATGAAGGGGATGTTGTTGTTGTTATGATATTGGACAGTGAGTCATACATTACTCATGCTCATCCATTTTTTTGGGGAAATAGGCAAACTATATAAACCTTAATATCAACTTTTTTTTGTTTGTTAACATCTCTAGTTTTGGCGAATCCAAGAAATCAACACAGACATTTTAAAACGCGATCAAACGTATAGCCATATCGGAAAGATTTTTTTTTGTTTGGGGGGGGGGGGGGGGGGTAGAGTGAACAAATAGTTATCAGCCCTTGGGCTTATGAAGGCCTCAGGCCCGTAGCGTGCGCGGGGGGCAGTGGGGCCGAGCCCCCCTTTCTTTTGTCTGGCCCCGCTTTGCTTATTTGTTCTACTTAGTAAAATGTATTACCTGCCCCCCCCCCCCCCCCCCCCGCGATTGCCTGGCCCCTGCTGTAGAATGCCTGGCCTCTGCTGTAGAATTTTCACGCTACGGGGCTGGTAGGATAAAAGCCCCTGAACTAGAGCCGTTATTTTTTTCTAATGATATATATATATATATATATATATATATATATATATAAACTTATATAAAGTGAAGCTAGCTATCATATGTTTATAATGTGATCATCATCACCACAGCTGCACGGTGTATAGTATCTTTCTAACGTTAACATTTCTCCTTGAAGTTTTCAGCACTTGAATCCATAGAGGCAGTACTGTTGTATGTTGTTGAATACGTATATTTACAATACCGTTGGTCTATTGTAGTACCAAGTGTCGAACCTATTCAGCAAAATAGAAAATAGAGAGAAAAAAAATAATAATACAACAAGCGTGTGCAATTACTGGATTAGCGGTTCCCCAAATCTATGAATCTCGACCTCACCCCTTCGGGGATTCATCCTTGAGGTCGGATTTCGTATCACCGTAACTTATAATTTAAAAAAAAGATACTTTTTATTTGGTGTATATATCTAGCGGATTCAATTGAAAAGGTTTGAATGAAAAGCCGGATTAATGTTGTTTAAAGTGTTGTTTGTTGGGAACCGCTGTACCAGAGACACCACGCTAGTTGAAAAGTAGAGCAAGAACCGGAAACAAGCACACACCTCTTATCTAACCTATCCTATTCTATTGATTCTCTTACATCAAGGGCTTTTTTCTATCTCCATCTCCATCTCTCTCTCTCTCTCTCTCTCTCTCTCTCTCTCTCTCTCTCTCTCTCTCTCTTTCTCTCACTTTTCATTTTGTTTTTTTTTTCCCATCTCTTTTTAGCTTTCTCAGGGGGGAATCGGAGAGGGGAAAAGTAATCGAGTCCAAGGTGGTTGTAGTTAAATGGTGGCCTGAGTACTTTTTTTGTGTTTTGTTTTTGTATTAAGTCACTACAATTTTTTGGTGTACCACGAGAGATCGATACCGTCCATGTCACGACTAGTAATTTTTACCACACAGAGGATAGTTTCTGTTCTTCTGTTTTTCCCGTTCCGTACGCTAACCGCAAGAAGCCGGTACAGTATATGTTATTCTGTCTTCCCGCCGGACGCTAACCCTGAAACAGCCGGTACAGTATCTGTTATTCTGTCTTCCCGCCGGTCGCTAACCAAAAGCAGCCAGAAAGTAGTCATGAGCGGCCGGACATGTTTTATTTATTTATTTTATTACCATCTCCGCGTTGGACACGCCCCCCGGAAGTTATTATCTGCGGTAATTTCCGCACCTCCTAATATGTTTACGGCGGTATAATTTTAATATCGGGAAGTCCCACAATTCTGACGCCTGCAGGTTAATGAGAAGTTCAGGTACACTGTTTTTTTTTTGGTGATTGGGGTGGGGAAAAGGGAGGGAGTTGGGCTAACGGCGAGTGGGGTGGGGGTGTGGGAAGAGGTATGACGGTAGTAGCAGATATTGTTTAGCTGTGAACATTCGGTGGTGGGAGAGGAAGGAGAGGCAGTAAGGAAAACCTATTCAAGTGTATTTAGCATCCAATCATATATCTTAGAGGCGTACCTAGGGTTGGGGGGCGGGGGGTCCAAATTCGAAAGTCCCCCCTCCCCCGGGGCCCCAGCTGGAGGGGTGCCCCAAAATATTTTTTTTTACATTAAATATTAAATACTTTATCTCATGTCATGAAATCGAATGTCAAAAGAGGCCAATACCCCCGGGCCCCAAAATACGCCTCTGTATCTAGGTTAATATGTACCAAGATAAAAAAAAATATGGAGAACAAAAACAACACAAAGACCCCCATATTTCTGACCTAGACAGACCTGAGTCAAACCACCAACTTCTAACGATTGCTTCTAATCCTTGCCAAACGAGTCTACACCATAAGTCCGGAACCGCTTCCGGGTCCGGTGGACGTGGGGGGGGGGGGAGGGGAAAGGGGAGTGAATTGGGGGGTTGGGGGTGGGGGGTGGGAAGGCTTTGGTATCACGTGACACTGCTGGCCGGCCGTGTTACTGGATTTGTCACGTGCCATTGTTGACCAGTCAAACAGTGACTCGGGCATGAATATCCCACTGACGGCCAATTAGCCCCCCCCCCCTCCCTGTCCTTTTTGTTAGTTAGTTAGGTTTCTTTATAGATGGGTTTTTTTATGGTTTCTCTTATGGGTTTTTTTATGGTTTATTATTTTTTTTTTGGTCCGGTCTTCTACAGGTTAAACTATACAAATGATCAAATATATCTTTTATCTTTCACTTAATTGACTCTCATAACCTCGACCTTTGACATCGGCCATTTTTTTTTTAAAGTGACGAATCAGGACGGTCGTCGTTTATTTAGGAAGGTGCCACGCTGCTGTGTCCGTGAAGTCTTCACATTTAGGAAGGTGCCACGCTGCTGGGTCCGTGAAGTCTTCACATTTCAAGTGCGGGGGGGGGGGGGGGGAAGTTCCTTGTAAGGTTGAGATGAAACATCTTAGTTCCTATACACCACTAAATAGTTGTTGTTTTTTTATGGTGCCCTTTTTATTACATTTACACCAGAGTCGATGGTGCAGTGCCCATGGAGACACCTCGGGAGCTTTCAGCATGGCCTGTACAATTCCACTGGTTCTCACCAGAGATCGTACCAGGGACCCTCAGGACCACCTGTCCTTTCTTCACATTTCAATAACATTTGTCTAAATACCCGAGCCCCGAACTTTTCAACACACACACACACACACGATGCCGTTGTTATAGATAGGCAAATTAGGCAGCAGGTGTGTAGGTCCTTCGGTGTCTCTGGGAAGGGGGGGGGGAGAGACGAGATGGGACTTCAAATTTGTCGTCGTTTAAAATGTCTGACATGAAATAACTGTTGAGGAGGTGGGGAGGGGGAGGAGGGGTGAGCACGTAAGAGTCCATGGTGTTAAAGGTTATTATGCTCCCTGGGTTAGCGAGCGACGACTTTGCGAGAGTTTTTTTTTTCCATGAATCCCTGAAATGTAGCTTTGCCTGGGGGCCTTGCAAACGTTCCATTGCCTGGGGCGTCCGAAATTATCCTTTGCCTGTGGGCCTCCTAAACGTTGCTTTGCATGGGGCCTACGAAACGTTCCTTTTGCCTGGGGCCTTCAAAACGTTCTTTTGTCTAGGGCCTCCGAAACGTTTCTTTGCTGGGGCCTCCAAAACGATCCTTTGCCTGGGGGCCTCCACATGTTCACCTACCTATTGCCCCTCCAAAAAAAGTTTTGCGAAGGGCCCTCAAATGTTTCTTTGGTTAGGACCCCTTAATGTTTATTTTTCCAGCCCCCCCCCCCATGTTATTTTGCCTATGGCTCTCAAATTTCTCATTGCCTATGGCCCCAAATGTATCTTTTGCCTAGCGCCCCCCCCGGCTCCCTAAAAAAATTAACCCCGTAAAAAAGGCTCTGCAAACGAAACACATACAAACACACACACAAGCACACCATCCATCACGTTAACATACGTCCACATGTCTCTCTCTCTCTCTCTCTCTCTCTCTCTCTGACATTTATAGTTGTGCTTTGATTGGCTGTACTCTAGCACGGAAAATTAAAGAGAAGAGAAGAGAGAGAGAGAATGCAAGATATTAATGAGGAAACATTGTACGGGGCTGAGGCCAAGCCTAAAGCTATATTATTGTTGTTGTTGTTGTTGTTTTATAGGTCAGTGCTTGGCATCACCTCACATCGCGATATTGAGTCATTGACCGAAAAACAAAAAAAAAACTTAATGAATTTTGAGTTGGCATGCGATCGGTCGAAGACGCTGGCAAATGAGCTTTATGGTGTTCTCTCACGTTCAGGGACGTTTTTCCGGTCTACCGGGGGCCCTTAGGAAGGGCCTTTACGTATGGTATTTACTTTAATGTTCCATCCAAACCAGGGGGGGGAGGGGCTGTCAAAGTGAGATTGTCAGCATGTTTACTCCGCCTGCGAACCAAATTAATTATTTTGGTTTTTGTAGATATAAAGGTCGCAAAGGACTAATTCGGACAAATATAATTGCACGATTGTTATTGTTTACATAGGATTTTATTTACACAATAACATTAAGGCTAACGTAACAAGAACACGGTCTCACTTTTTTTATATTAAAAATGTATCTAAATCAATATATTTTGTTTCATCACTTTTATTTATTTATTTATTTATTCTGGTGGTTATGCGCGAGTTTTTCTTTCACCCAGTTTTGTCCAATCAGATTGCAGCCCTCCTGCTATCTGTTTGTAAACAAATGCACGCCATTCATTGGGTGGGAAAACAAAGGTAAGGGGAGGGGGAGGGGGAGGGGAGGTTCGTTTGGGTAAAGATAGTGGTTGTTTCATCTGACAGTGTTGTGACAAATAACTTGTTTAATTAATGTTATCGTTATTGAAGGACACATCGGATGTAATTAATTAGAGAAGATGTATTGAAACGCCAGATGCTGGTAGGCTAATAAATAAATAAAACTAGTAAATAGGGCTAGTAAATAGAATTAGTAAATAGAACTAGTAAATGGAGCTAGTAAATAGAACTAGTACATAGAACTAGTACATAGAACTAGTAAATAGAACTAGTAAATAGAGCTAGTACATAGAACTAGTAAATAGAACTAGTAAATAGAGCTAGTGAATATAATTAGTACATAGAACTAGTAAATAGAACTAGTAAATAGAACTAGTAAATAGAGCTAGTACATAGAACTAGTAAATAGAACTAGTAAATAGAGCTAGTGAATATAATTAGTACATAGAACTAGTAAATAGAACTGGTAAATAGAACTAGTAAATATGGCTAGTAAACAGCTGATTAAATAAATAAATAAAAAATACCATGACAACACATAAATGAATCCTTACATCTGAACCAATCCACCCCTGGTCATCTAACCATTGTCTCGCCTATCCATCCACCCATCAATCTGTCTACTTATCCCACCTAACCCACCCAGCTATCCACCCGACCTTCCATCCATACGTCTGTCCATCTATCCAATGTCTCACCCACCAATGATTCCACCACTCCATTCATCCTACCATCCGTCAGTTAATCTATCCCATATCTCAAACACATGACCACCCATAATTCATCATACCATCCATCTACCCATTCATCCATCTATACATTCATCCATCTATACATTCATTCATCTATCCATTCATCCATCTATCCATTCATTCATCTATCCCTTCATTTATCTATCCATTCATCCATCTATCCATTCATCCATCTATCAATTCTTCCATCTATCCATTCATCCATCTATCCACATATCCGCCTAACTATTCATTATTATAGCTATTCATCCGTCTATCTATCCATCCGTCATTGTATTTTACCCACCTCCCATTTGAATATCCCTCACATTTTGTCAGTAATGAGAGATACAACACACGAGTTTAGCTAGACCAATCAAATCGTTTCACTGACGTACACATACATCGACCTTTAACCCGACGCAATTTTTCGGTTTAATCCAACCCACAATGCAATACATGACCTTATAAGAGTTAGCAACACCAAAGGTTAAGATAAATCGACAACCTGACTTCTGTACGTTCTCTTTGCTAGGTATTATTTGTTTTTTACGTATATAGCTCATACTCTAGACTCTTAACAATAACACATAGACTTTCATTACGTGTTTGAGGAGGGAAGGGCACCGCTAGAAAAATGTTCTGATTAAACGCCCCCCCCCCAACCCAAACCCTTTCCACCCAAAAGGACCCAGCTTCGTTGTGACTAAAGAAACACCCCCCCTCCCAAATCCCTCGAGCCATGACAAATGTTTGGGTTGCCCACGCCGCTATGAACATACATCATATGAACATACACCCTATGAACATACACCTTATGAACATACACCCTGTGAACAGACACCCTATGAACATACATCCTGTGAACATACATCATGTGAACATACATCCTGTGAACATACATCCTGTGAACATACATCCTGTGAACATACATCCTGTGAACATACATCCTGTGAACATACACCCTATGAACATACATGTG
Source organism: Bulinus truncatus (assembly GCA_021962125.1). NCBI lineage: Eukaryota > Metazoa > Mollusca > Gastropoda > Planorbidae > Bulinus > Bulinus truncatus. Next base: position 2,050,178 of record JAGDYQ010000036.1, on the reverse strand, counting down.
AACATACATCCTGTGAACATACATCCTGTGAACATACACCCTATGAACATACATCCTGTGAACATACATCCTGTGAACATACACCCTGTGAACATACACCCTATAAACATACATATAATTGAACAGACACCAGATTTATTTTCAGATTCTCAGCTCTATTTAATTTGTTAGAAAAGAACATTGGTTAAAACCGGTTTTGAAAAGTTCATATAAAACTGATAGTAAAACGGGTTTAGCGTGAATTTAAGGGGGGGGGGGGGGGAAATCGTTTTGCCAATCATTTTGTTACCATAGTAACGATTTTTATTCATGATAAAATAAATTATGTCTGGCGTTTGATTAAAAAAAAATTTAGGTAAACTTGGAAATATTATTAAACTGTCAAACTGATCAGTTTGTCAACAAACTGTGTGAGTGGGTGTGTTTGTTTGTTTGTTTTTTAGCTTGTCAAAGAAAGAGAGAGAGAGGGGTGGAAGGGGGGATGGAATGTATGACATTTGAAAATTGTCTACTATCGCCGATTCAATTATTGCAATCCTTACAGCAGTTTAAGTTAGCTGATAAGATGAGGGAAATCATTTTTAAAAAAAATTTAGGTCAGTGATGTTGGCTTAAAATATATAGGACGATTACGTGTATATTATGTGTGTGTGTGTGTGTGTGTGTGAGAGAGAGAGAGAGAGAGAGAGAGAGAGAGAGAGAGCCAATGACATATGATGATTTAATGCATCAGCTGATTAAAAACCACATGACTTTAATTACTGTGGTTTGCGTTGATAAGTCAGTATAAATGACAATGACTGCCCTTTAAGATCTGTCATTTTTGATGACATTACATGACTGAAAGTGTCATTATTCTGTGTACTGACGTGACTGCTAGTTTCTTCTCTGTCATAATGACGTGACTGCTAGTTTCTTCTGTCACAATGACGTGACTGCTAGTTTCTTCTCTGTCATAATGACGTGACTGCTAGTTTCTTCTGTCAGTGTAATCACGTGACTGCTAGTTTCTTCTGTCATAATGACGTGACTGCTAGTTTCTTCTGTCATAATGACGTGACTGCTAGTTTCTTCTCTGTCATAATGACGTGACTGCTAGTTTCTTCTGTCAGTGTAATCACGTGACTGCTAGTTTCTTCTGTCAGTGGAATCACGTGACTGCTAGTTTCTTCTGTCAGTGTAATCACGTGACTGCTAGTTTCTTCTGTCAGTGTAATCACGTGACTGCTAGTTTCTTCTGTCAGTGTAATCACGTGACTGCTAGTTTCTTCTGTCAGTGTAATCACGTGACTGCTAGTTCCACGTGTCCGTGTGATGATAAAAGATGTTACAAAATAAACAGATGAGTCAGTCCCAGAAAGAAACGACAACTCTTCATTTTATCCTCTTCCGACTGGATGTTGGAATCTTTACTATATTCTGAAAAAAAAATCCCATTGGTTCTCGCTGGAGATCGAACCCGGGACCGTCAGTTCGACGGTTGAGTGCCTCAGGGTAAGTCAAGCCGTACAGATAACGACCACAACTTTAAGCAAGTTTTGATCGTCCCATAGCTACGCCCCCTTTACCTGTCACATAGTAGATCACGGAATGCTGTAACTATTTTTTTTAAAGACGGTAAGATTGGGAAGTGGGAGGAGGAAAGCAATGTAGCGGTATTGCCAGATGTCCGCCTAAAATCCGCTAGATAAGTAAATGTAAATATAAAAATGTATTACTTCTGAATTTTATGCGTCATTTTTTAATAATGATATAAAACAGTTGAAGCCGCAAGTGAGTGAAAACCAGATCAGCCAAATTTGAAAAAAAAAATAAAAACACTATTCAAACTGGCGGGAAAACCGCCTATCTGGCAAAAAAAAATATATGTAGGAAAAGGACAGATATAGTTGTGCTTTGATTGGCTGTACTCTTAGCACGGAAACTTAAAGAGAAGCGAGAGAGAGAGAGAGAGAGAGAGAGAGAGAGAGAGAGAGATAGAGAGAGAGAGATAGAGAGAGAGATAGAGATAGAGATAGAGATAGAGATAGAGATAGAGATAGAGATAGAGATAGAGATAGAGATAGAGATAGAGATAGAGATAGAGATAGAGATAGAGATAGAGATAGAGATAGAGAGAGTGAGTGAGAGAGAGAGATAGAGATAGAGAGATAGAGATAGAGAGAGAGAGATAGAGATAGAGAGATAGAGATAGAGATAGAGAGAGTGAGTGAGTGAGAGAGAGAGATAGAGAGAGAGAGAAACAATGCAAAAACAAGGGCAAGAAAACGATAGTTCGACTAGTCACTAAGTAAAAATCAATGTGTCACCAACTAGAGTTGGTGGGTGGGGGGAAGGAGGATGAGTGTGGGAGAGGGAGGGAGGGAGGGAAGGGGATTGACTGAAGGGTGAGGCGTCTAAAGAGGTGAGGGGGAAAGAAAAAACAAGCTATCAAGAACAAAAAGAAACTTCGCTTGTTTCGCTGATGTCGGGAGGGGGGGGGGGTGCGTCGGGGGCCCTAAGCAAAAGAAAAGATTGTTTGAGCCACCACCCCCTACCCCCCTCCCTGCACCTCGTGAGACCCGGGCACGGTACGACGATTTCCCTTTTTTATTGTTCGTCCCGCGATAACCTCGTCGTGTGTTGATTCTTTGAGAGGGGGCGGGGGGGGGAGGTGTGAGGGCAATCGGAAGCTCATTAAATAGGTAAATACATACGGTATACTCCATAGAATGCCATTAACTTGGTAAATATGTTTTGGGGTGGGGGGTGACGGGGGAAAGCTCAATGAGAGCTCATCTCACACCCCCACCCCGTCCCCATCCGCCTTTTTCCCCTTCCCCCCCCCCACCCCTCCAGTTAAAAGATCGATATGAGAAGACTTGGTCTAAACATTTTTTTTTTTCGGTAGAAGGAATTGCGGGGAATGGGGGGGGGGTGGGGGGGTGTGTGAAGAGATACAGCAACATGCAGTAGTATCGAACTGATGATGGATCGAATTGATATACAATAAAAGTAGTAATGAAAGGTGGCGGTATCGATCATGCCCACGAATGCGTATCGTGACACTCACATATCAACTCGATAAGCATGTCACCGAAAGAAGAAAAAAAAAAAATCTAAAAACTTTCGAATACTTGAGAATCGGGTGAGGAATGAGTACATTGTAATCGATTTTTATTTTTGTGCATGATGTCATATTTAATGACACAGAGAGCATGTCACATTTAATCAAAGTCTTATTTTCCCCTATGAAAACATCATATCGAACTATCTCTAAAAAAAAAAACAAATTAGGCCACCGCCGACTCCTCCCCTCCCATACCCCTCCCATACCCTAGGTCAGATATGACTGACTGCATCAAGAAGACGACTGATTGCGTCAAGCATCCAGCAAAAATACGCCATTTTCCTGAATGTATAAATCTCATGTCTCTGCCCATCCCACAGATCCCACAAACACACACAGACGTACACATACACATACACACAAACACAAACATACGCACAAACATACACAATGACCTATGGGAGGTCAAAACTTATCTCTACCAAGTCAACCCGACCAGGTTATGAAAACTGGCCATCTGACCAGGTTTAGGGGTATCGTCTTTAGGCGAAAGGTCTTTAGGTGAAAGGTCTTTAGGTGGAAGGTCTTTAGGCGAAAGGTCTTTAGGTGGAAGGTCTTTAGGTGTAAGGTCTTTAGGCGAAAGGTCTTTAGGCGAAAGGTCTTTAGGTGGAAGGTCTTTAGGCGAAAGGTCTTTAGGTGGAAGGTCTTAAGGTGGAAGGTCTTTAGTTGGATGGTCTTTAGTTGGAAAGTCTTTAGGCGAAAGGTCTTTAGGTGGAAGGTCTTTAGTAGAAAGGCGAAAAGTCTTTAAGCGAAATGTCTGTAGGTGAAAGTTCTTCGGACAAAAGGTCTGACATTGGAGACTAATTTAATCTAAACTATTTAATTAAAAGCAGGAAATCGTCTTCATGCACTAATAAAAAAATGTATATCTAAAGATTTTAAAAAAAGGACACAGAATGAAATAATTACTTACACAATTACTTACACAATTACACGGGCACATAAATGACCAAGACTTTTTGTGTATCAATAAACCCTTGCAATATTTTAAATCAAGAATCACTAACAAAAAAACGGAATTGAAAAAAAGGAAACGAAATGCCCAAATAGAAATGAAATAAAATAAAAAAAAAACAAGAATAAAATTGATTGTCGTACAAGAATGTACAATCGGAGTGGCCAGCAGTATCGATTCTCGGACCCTGGGTATCGACTCGCACCCCCTGCTTGAGACCGTCACCCAAGTTCTTTGCTCAAGGCGATTTCCAGTTGGTCAACATCTTGAAAGAGGGATATCCGCGCCACTTAAACGGGCGGGGGAAAAAAAGGTGGGAGGGGGGGGGGGAGTGGGTACATGGAGGGGCGTCGACGGTATCGATATGCTTTCCTGCTCGTAATTAATAAATATCGATATTTAAAAAAAAAAGAAAAAAGAAACATATTTGACCAGAAAAATAATGATGAAAGAAAAAATATGAAGTAATCGAGAAAGGTTTTTACCCGTGTGTCTGAATAAAGTAATCGAGAAAGGTTTGTACCCGTGTGTCTGAATAAAGTAATCGAGAAAGGTTTGTACCCGTGTGTTTGAATAAAGTAATCGAGAAAGACTTGTACCCGTGTGTCTGAATAAAGTAATCGAGAAAGGTTTTTAACCGTGTGTCTGAATAAAGTAATCGAGAAAGGTTTGTGCCCGTGTGTCTGAATAAAGTAATCGAGAAAGGTTTGTACCCGTGTGTCTGAATAAAGTAATCGAGAAAGGTTTGTACCCGTGTGTCTGAATAAAGTAATCGAGAAAGGTTTGTACCCGTGTGTCTGAATAAAGTAATCGAGAAAGGTTTGTACCCGTGTGTCTGAATAAAGTAATCCAGAAAGGTTTGTACCCGTGTGTCTGAATAAAGTAAATAGAGAAAGTTTTGTACCCGTGTGTCAGAATAAAGTAATCGAGAAATGTTTGTACCCGTGTGTCTGAATGTGTGCAGGTGTGTGTGTGAGTGTGTTAGATAACTTTATGAAAGTGTTTGACTTTGCCAACTTAGGGCTTTTGTTTGTATGTGTGAAAACATTTGTTTACCCAAAGTTTCGTCCCGAGGACGCAAATATTTGTTTTATCACCTCACTCGTTACGTTCTTATGTTTTTTTTTATTATATGTAAGACAACATGCGCCATAAAATCGTTACCGGGCACTTGAGTTTAAGTTAGCCAAACACTTTGTAGTAGCAAGTACATGTTTAAGACAAGTACGTAATGAAGGAACAGACAAAGGTTTCTTGGAATGAAAGTTGGGTTTTTTTCTGGGTTTTTTTTCTTTTTCTGTGTTTTTTTGTTAATTTAAAAAAAAATATGTACTGAATGGTTGGATTGAAAGAAAAAAAGAAAAAAAAATATATGATGATAACTAAACACAAGTTGAATAAATATAAAGCTCTTAGGGACTGGAGAGGGGGGGTGTGGTGTTTGTCCATCTCTTGTGTTGATTCTGTTGAAACGGTTGAGTAGAGAGTAAAGGTCATCTAGACACGGTCTAGTACGTCTCGTAGAATTAAGGGGAGGGGGCAGGGGTAGGAGGAGGGGGTTGGGGTGAAGTTCAAGTGTTTAGGTACATGGAAACTGGAATTGGCGATTGGCGAGCTTGAACAACAACAACAAACAAAATATATTGCTCGTGGTGTTCCTCCAGTGTGCATATGTAGAAGTGTGTGGAGGTGTGTGTGTGGGGTGTGTGTGGGTACCAGTGTTGTTGCGATGTTGTGGGTACAGGCACAGCTCTTGAATGTATCAGCAAACATCTTTGGTTAACGGGTAGACGGTGTGAGGATCTACCCTCCGTGGCGTCGCTGACAATACGGGTGGAGGGTGCTCCCTTTCGGGGGTCGGTGGGGGTAGGGGGAGGGGCATAAATTTCCTTGCCCCGTTTCCACCACGCTCAGTTCCTCATAAAGACGCCACTGGGTGCAACAATGACACTATAAATAAACGCCCCTAGACCAGACATGGGAGGAAATTACTGTCCGGGCGCCACGTCAAGCCCAATCACGCTGTTTCATCCGTCATCCGCCTCTGCACCTTTCCGTTCGTTCACGCCAATGACGTCAACATTAAACTTGATTTCGTTTTATATGGATACTCCTATCGTCTGCTTTCGGTGCGGCCCGTCTTTCCAATTTAAATGATAACCTGGGCCGCGGTTCGAAACGATTTCCCACCCTTTGTAGTAGTACTGTATTTAAAAAAGCAAAATAATTGTATGGAAAAAATATATGTCTCTTTGATATAAGATTAAACATTGAATAATAATCAAGATATTACCGACCAGATAATTTATTGTTTACATTAACAGAACGTTTTTTTTGCACTACGTCCCAGCATATAGAGTAGCAGTTAATCTTATAGGGAAGCAGTAAATCTCATAGGGTAGCAGTAAATCTCATAGTGTAGCAGTAAATCTCTTAGGGTAGCAGTGAATCTAATAGGGTTGCAGTGAATCTAATAGGGCAACAGTAAATCTCTTAAGGTAGCAGTGAATCTAATAGTGTGCAGTAAATTTCATAGGGTAGCAGTGAATCTCATAAGGTAGCAGTGAGTGAGTCTAATAGGGTAGCAGTAGATCTCTTAAGGTAGCAGTGAGTCTAATAGGGTAGCAGTAAATCTCTTAAGGTAGCAGTGAGTCTAATAGGGTAGCAGTAAATCTCTTAAGGTAGCAGTGAGTCTAATAGGGTAGCAGTAAATCTCTTAAGGTAGCAGCGAATCTCATAGGGTAGCAGTAAATCTCATAGGGTAGCAGTAAATCTCATAGGGTAGCAGTAAATCTCATACGGTAGCAGTAAATCTCATAGGGTAGCAGTAAATCTCATAGGGTAGCAGTAAATCTCCTATGGAAAGACAGTAAACTAATTTCAGCTTCTGTTTTTGTTTTATTTCTGTATTTTTTATCCTTTAATCCAGTTCGCCACTCAGTGGGTTTGCACCGAGTCTCCCTGGCCCCTGGGCTGTCCAGATATAACCTGCTGGGGGGGGGGACCCGGGGAGGGGGGGTGAGATCGTTAGCCTGGTCGGTTCATTGGTTAATTTCAATATTTTATTTTTTTATTTGGTGCAGTCATTAGCGGGCAAAAATTATCCAGAAAGCGCCATATTTGTGACGTCAATGATATATTACAAACCACATGATAGCGTCTGATAAATTTTCATTCACATGATAAAATTTGATATATTTAAAGCTACATGACTATTGATATGCCTGTTTAAATATTAGATAAGCTTGACCCCCCGCACAGGAAATTGAATGGATTGTAATAAATAAACCACACGCCAAAAGACAGTTTGTGAATATTTGTGAATGTTATGTTCATCTTGTAATCTGTTTACTATATTTCTGTCAGCAGATTAAAATCTTTTCTTAAAAGATTGTTTTTTTTCATTACCAGACCATAGGCCCTTGGCCTAAAGTAGGTCATGTGAGAACTACTCGGAGGGGGGGGGGAGCGTGAACTTTATAGGGCCCGTTACCTATCCATTCGGACAGTGGTCCCCAACCTTCTGCTTGCCACGGACCAGTCAACGTTTGATAATTTCACTGCGGCCCGCTTTGGCGGGGTGGGCGTTCATTATTTATATTTTTGATTGTTTTGATTTACAATGTTGTGCTGCTCACAGCCGCTCAGCTACCGGTTAACCTCTCGTCCACGGGAAGTCGCACTATCCCGAGAGAAATACACCACAGTAAATACAACGGAAATAGTTTAATGTTTCTTGGCCTGCCCAGTACCATTTGAGTCACGGGCCGGTACCGGTCCTGGGGGGGTTGCGGACCGTTGCGTTAGGAAGTCCGTGATTTACTTTTCGCAGCCCCAGGTCCGTAGCGTGCGCGGGGCAGTGGGGCCGCCCCCCCCTGCGTTTTGTCGGGCCCCATCTGCTTGTTTGCTCTACTTAGTAAAATGTATGTCCTGCCCCCCACCCCCCGCTATTGCCTGGCCTCTGCTGTAGATTACCTGGCTGTAGAATTTTCACGCTACGGGGCTGCCCAGCCCCCAACCCACAACTTAACGTAAATAACACAGACAGCCTTCCTAAGAGAGTCGACACTGAAAAATCGCCCAAGGCAAAAGATATTCAATCGGATACGAACCCACAACCAATGCCCATCAAGTTGAAGCACAGATTCAGAGCCACCAAGCCACGGGTCACATCAACCGCCGGCTTTTCACCTCAACTCAACAGACACCACATCTTCTATCCATCGGGTTTGTTTGCCCCCCTGTATCCGATCTCTCTGCGCACGCGCGAGCTTGTGATTAGAAGAAGTCTAATGATCATTACAGACACATTTCATGGGAGATCACTCACTAAAGAAATCCTTAATCATAAATATCAGTTTCGAACATTAGCGAATTTTTACATATTTTTTTTTTAAAATAATAAGCAGAACACAAACTAATATTATCCCACGTTCATTCAAAGACGCAGAACATTAAACTTTATTTCTGACATCTGACATCCATTAATGTCACTGGATAATTAAAAATACACTTGGAATTTAACACGAAAAACGGAAAAAAAATTTTTCAAAGGTTGTGTGTGCGTTCACTGCAAATCTTGTGAATTATGCCCCTTGTTCATGAATTTTCTTTTTTTTACACTTCACTTCTTCTTGAAGAAACTCAAGTGATCTATAATAAAGATGGTGGAATAGGGCTCAAGTAGCAGTTGTCCTTTAACCTGGCTCTTTACCATCTCTCCCACCCCCCCCCCACTCCCGCCGTTTTCCTCCCCCCCCCTCAGCCCTAATTTTAAGAGCCCGCCCGTCACAAGTTAAGCCCCGGGGTTTTTGAAACCATCTTCTGCTTTAGCGAATGTTGGCCGGGGTGGGGGGGAGTCGTTGACAGGTTGAATCTGGGTTTTTTTTTATCCTCCCTTACTTGCTAAATCTGGGTATCTTAATGTAAGAAAATAAAGACAACCAAATTTAAATTTAAAAAAAAAAAGTGAATTTTTTTTTTTTAATTTTAATTTGGTTCTATTAATAAACAAAAATTTAATAATAACAAAAAAAAAAAAGTTAAATGACAAATTATTTGATAAAAAATCAGGGCCGGTTTGTGTGGGTAGGCAAAGTAGCCTATTGCTTAGTTCCTCGACTGTTTAAGAGCCCCCCCCTTCCCCAAACAAAAAAAACCTAAGCGCTCTCCCCCACCACCCCTACCCTTGGAAATAAGATGCCATGACAGCCCGACAGGGGTTAAACTTGTTCTCCGTGCGGTCAGGGAGTAGGGCTTTGTCTGCCTATGTTGTAGGGTGCCAGAAGGGTGCCGGCAGACGTGTAAGTAATAGCGTGTCCGACACACCATACCCCACCAAATCCCCTCCCCTAATTTTATTGCCATTGACGATATCAGACTCGGTTCTATTCCAGCAGATTCGGTGGTGGCGCAGAAGGTAGTTAGCTCGGCATTTGTGCTTGAAGATATGGGCTCAGATCCGAACAGCTGCAGTTACGATATAGAATATAGATACAGAAGTGGTACTAGTGAAACTAATTAAACTCAACTGAACGAATAATTCCCACAGGTTCTGGGAACGATTTCGAAGAAATAATACAAGCAATATTACAATTTAACCATAACTACTAACAAAAATAACTGGAAAAAAAACAATACACATGTAACACCTGTAACAAACATAACAATTGTAACAAACTAGCACATGTAACAATTGTAACAAACATAATAACTGAAAAAATACACATTTAACAGCTGTAACAAACATAGCACATGTAACAGTTGTAACAAAAATAACAACTGGAAAAAATACACATCTAACAGCTGTAACAAACAAAGCAACTGTAACAAACGTTCACATGTAAAATGGTAACAAACATAATAACTAAAAAAATACACAAGTAACAGCTGTAACAAACATAGCACATGTAGCAGCTTTAACAAACACAACATCTGTGACAAACGTAACACATGTAACAGCTGTAACAAACATATCCCATGTAACAGCTGTAACAAACATAACAACTGTAAGAAACGTAACACATGTAACAACTGCAACAAACATAGCCCATTTAACAGCTGTAACAAACATAATAGCTGTAACAAACATAAAAACTGTAACAAACGTAACACATGTAACAACTGTAACAAACATAGCCCATTTAACAACTGTAACAAACAAAGCACATGGAATAATTGTAACAAACATAATAACTGGAAAAAAAACAATACACGTGCAAGCAGCTATAACAAACGTAACAACATTAACAAAACATAACACATGTAACATTAACAAAACTAACAGTATCAAGGTGTGAAATAACCTTATCCCAACATACCCAAACCAAAAAAGCCTTTATAAAATAATCAAGACTCGCCACACGCATGCGCACCCAAATAACGTTCAGCTGCTATTAAAGATTGAGTTGTGATTGATTTTATACAGTTTTCCTCCATGCATTGTATTTCTTATTCTTTTTGAAAAAAAAAAAAAAATAGAACAGATTTAAATAAGACGTTTTTTTTTTGTTTTATTTTTGAATTTACGTAACAGAAGTGGATTGAAAAAATAAAGAAAAAATGAATACAAAAAAATCCCATCTATTGATTCGTTAAATTCACTGTTCGTGTTCAGCCACTTTTTAACTAGTGCTGGTTTTTCATTTTTAGTTTTTTTCCCTTTAACTTTGTTTACTCTATTCTCTTCAATTTGTTTTTTTTTTTTAAATATAAAGCTGAAGAAACCTGTATATGAATAATTTATAATTCAATTTTCCATTTTGGTCATTGACTAGTTAAACATACACACACTGAGGTTTTGTTTGAACCGTATTGAATTAAAGAAAATTTTTATAAATACGGTGGGGATGGGGGGGGGGGAGTGGGGAAGCAAGTAATAAATTTCGGTGGAAGTTGTAGAATAGTGTGTGTCAATCAAATACTGAGTTATTTATTTCATTAAATACAGCTGACCGGAAGTTGAAAAGGAGTTGTGCAGTCTTTTGGAAGGTTTACTGTAAGAACACTGTTGATTTTTTAACTGCAGTATTATAAATATAAGGCTATATGTGTATTTATTATTAGGGTTATTACATCTTTGTTATGGCTTTAAAACAAAAGTTCGTTGTAGGTTCGGTGCAGTTTTATTGCTGGCTTATTGTAGGTTTACTACATGCGTATATCAGGTAGGGTTTTAAGCTTAGAAAATCCCTGATAAATTATGACTACTAAACGCCCCCCCCCGGGCCACCCCTGCCTTTTCAATCATTTACCCCCTTGAAAGCAACGGATCTCTACCAGGTACCCCTGGAAAATATTGGGGAACCGTTCCCCCCTCCCTCCACCCTACCATAAAGGTATAATGCAGGCTGCTTTGGTTTACTTCGGGTTTACTACATATATACTGCAGGGAAGCAACGGTGTGTTCTCTGCGTGTGTGTGTGTGTGTGTGTGTGTGTGTGTGTGCGACACTTGAGCCTCGTACTGAAGTAAAAAAAAAAACATTAATTTCTTTTTAAAAAATTAATTAATAAACTAAGGTCGTTTAAGGTGAACATTCGTACTGCTGATGTAATCAGTTGAATGAGTTGGAAGTCGATTCAAATCTCATTATGCTATGAAAGTGCAACATATATCTCTCTCTCTCTCTCTCTCTCTTGCTCTCTTGGTGAGGTTATGAGAACGAATGGTGAGCCGATCTTCAGAGGTGGGGGATGGGTTGGAGACAAGTGCATAAACCCCAGGTCCTTAGCATCACACCCCCCCTCTCTCTCTATAGGAGATTCTTTTAAGAGATGCGGTTAGGTGTAAAGCATTTTATAACGGGCACCACTACCTTCCCCTCCCCCCCTAAAATAATCCACTCGCCTTAGACTCTGCGTACTTTCAGAGCCGCCTCTTGGTGGAATGCTAGTTCCCCCATTTCATACAGCCCTCTTGGTGCCTCCATTTCTATTGTTGCCCCTGCTATGCTATGAGTGTAGGTAGATAGGTCACTGGAAAACTGTTTTGGCTAAATCGGTCACGTTACACTTATAAAACAAAAAGAAAGCACATAACCCACATCATTATGTATACCCCATATACTATATGTATATCTTCTTCTTCCTTTGGCTCTGTCTGCTTCTTGGTCTTGCCTAAGCTTCTTCCTTTGGCTCTGTCTGCTTCTTGGTCTTGCCTAAGCTTCTTCCTTTGGCTCTGTCTGCTTCTTGGTCTTGCCTAAGCTTCTTCCTTTGGCTCTGTCTGCTTCTTGGTCTTGCCTAAGCTTCTTCCTTTGGCTCTTTCTGCTTCTTGGTTTGCCCTTAGGTATTTATATACGAAAACAAATGATGTCTTTTAAAAAAACAAAACAAGGTTGACCTCATGGGCATCGTTTGGAGGGGGGGAGGGTAGAATGAGGGTTGCCCAAAAAATTGATCTTTGGAACTCTAATACACCTTGCTGTCCTATACAATGGCCGCTGGCCACCAGCTGACCTTCGAGATCAGACCAAGTGGAACGGGGGGGGGGATGGGGAATCGGAAGGGTAATGTTGTGAATAAATTTGATCTCTTGGACTATACAACACTTCCGTCCCAGGTAAACACTGCTGACCACCAACTGACCTTCCAGATCAGATCAGACCGAGCGCAAAGGAGGGGGGGGGGTAGAATTGGAGGGGGTAAAGTGTGTCAATAAATTTGATCTCTTGGACTATACAACCTTCCCGTCCGGGGCAAACGCTGCTGGCCACCAAATGACCTTCGAGAGATCAGACCCCCCTCCCCCCCCCCCAATGGTAACAGATGTTTTGAGGGGGTCGGGGGGGTGGTACAATGTGGGACGAATGGGTGTCAGGAAGAAAAGTGGGTCACGAAAGTGAGGTTAACACATATAACCAGGAAGATGTTTCAGGGGAGATAATGATGACAGGATAAAGCGATTGGGCAATGTACAAGTACTGGGGTGGTTGGGGTGGGGGGGGGGGGTTAGGGCGGCGGAGAAGCGGGGGAGAAAGGGGTGAATTAGTACCGTGACAGATAACAGGGACAAATTGACCATAAGGAGAACGAAGGGGGGGGAGGAGGGGCAATATTGTCTAGAGAAGTGACCAGTTTACTAATAGGCTGATAGTGTACCATGAAGATATTCAGTGACGCGATAGTACTGAATGACAATTTGCAGTGACGTGATAGTACAGAATGACAACTTGCAGTGACGTGATAGTACAGAATGACAACTTGCAGTGACGTGATAGTACTGAATGACAACTTGCAGTGACGTGATAGTACAGAATGACAACTGGCAGAGACTTGATAGTACAGAATGACAACTTGCAGTGACGTGATAGTACTGAATGACAACTTGCAGTGACGTGATAGTACAGAATGACAACTTGCAGAGACGTGATAGCACAGAATGACAACTTGCAGTGACGTGATAGTACTGAATGACAACTTGCAGTGACGTGATAGTACAGAATGACAACTTGCAGTGACGTGATAGTACAGAATGACAACTTGCAATGACGTGATAGACCATTATCAAATTAAAAAATTTACTTTATTTACAAATTGAAATGCTTTTATAGAAATCAACAGTGCACAAATGTATTAGCTGGTAATTGTATTTAATTAACTCAATCTCCAGAAATTAAAAAAAAAACATTCTACATTAAGCCTTTTACTGTAAAATTGTGAAAACAATAATGTATTGATTCTTGATGAAGCATCTCACAATTAAAATAAGTAATACAATCAAAACAATTCAACCCAGCAATTCGATTACGTCATTCATTCGTGTTGGGCTTGAAATAATTGTCCATCAATTCGCATTTTTTTTTTAATTTTAACTTAAGAAAATAATTACAGTGTCGTAGAATAATGTTCCAAGGAATCTTGAAACTAAATTTTAGTTTTATTCCTTGATTTTGTGTATTTTTTTCTTTCATTTTCATCATGAGAGATTATTTGTCAGACCATAAATCTTAGGCTGAGATTCATTTTACTTTGAACTGTTTTCAGATACCGTTAGCAAACATCAGAGCAAAGTTTAATTTAAAAAAATAAAATTCGAGCAGGTCCCGTGTGGCATAATCGACGGAAGGGTCCAGATCAGGGGAGGTGGCCCAACTTTTTTTTTTTGGGTCGCAGGCCCCCCACATTGGGTCTCGGAAATTTGACCAGAGGGCAGGAACAAGAGTAGATGGATTATTATGGAATGAACCTACGCGTATATTTATATGTAAACGTCATATCTCTTGACTCATGGCAATATAGGTTAGTGTTTTGCTCCACTTTGAAAGGAGTGTCGGACCGGATTAAGCTGTCTAGAGGAGGGGTGGCGCAGGATTCGACCCGCGGGACATAGTGTGTCCATGGCTAGTCCAAACTATATATATATATTTTTGACATTTTTACATCACTCCCTAGAGACCATGTGTAGATATATATATATACACGGGTGTACATTATGTTACTATAGTGCGCTGGCTGGGCTTGTAAAAGATTATGTGGGCGGTTAGGGGGCTGTGGGGTGTGGGGGGGGGGGGGAGCAGGTATACTTTACTCATACCTGGAAATTGTCCTTATTGTACTACATTTTTCAAACGAAAAATTTGAGGGTACGATTAAAAAAACAACTATTGCGCTCAGCATAAATAAAAGTCGTGTGCATCTATTTCAAACTGTCAATTTCTCAAACTGTCAAACTGTCAATTTCTCAAACTGTCAAACAGTCAAACTGTCAAACATTCAATCTGTCAAATAGTCAAATAGTCAAACAGTTAAACATTCAAACAGTCAAACATTCAAACAGTCAAACTGTCAAACTGTCAAACTGTCAAACAGTCAAACTGTCAATCAGTCAAACAGTCAAACTGTCAAACAGTCAAACAGTCAAACTGTCAAACTGTCAATCTGTCAAACAGTCAAACATTCAAACAGTCAAACTGTCAAACTGTCAAACAGTCACACTGTCAAACAGTCAATCTGTCAAACAGTCAAACATTCAAACAGTCAAACTGTCAAACTGTCAATCTGTCAAACAGTCAAACATTCAAACAGTCAAACTGTCAAACTGTCAATCTGTCAAACAGTCAAACATTCAAACAGTCAAACTGTTAAATCGACATACGCCCATCAGTCCCCCCTCCCCTCTGGCTCCGTGGGTGTTTTCATTTACCGCGTGAGTAGGTTTAATCTGCATGCCTTATAAAAAAAAATGTGTACTGTTTGCCGCTAAACCCTTCACGGCTCTGTTTGATGAACAAAAAAAATAAACTAAACACTATAAAATGTACAAACACGATTGTTCCATTAACTTCCCGTGGTTCTGGTTCTATGTAGGGACTACTGACCGGAAGCATCGGGAGTTTACAGTACGGAAAAAAATGTGTGTGTGTGCGTGTGTGTGTGTGTGTGTGTGTTTCTTGATATGTACTCGACAAGTCAGTTAAGTAATCGTGAGCGAAAAGAAGTAAAATAATGCAGTATGCCGAAAGACATGTAAAAAAACCAACAAGCAGGTAATGTCAACCAAACGGTCTAACCGTAACTTGGCCACACAGTCAATAAAGAAATAGTGTTAAAACCATTACAGACTGACCTGCTGGGATACTGACCAAGCAAATTAAGCCGTAGAAAGCAACATTACCCGTGTAAAATAATGAAACATTGTAAAAGTTGGGTATTGAACTTTGAACCCAGCAGCTATACGAGTTCTTGAATTCTTCGGTTATCGGAAAACAAAATGAAATGAAAGGCTGAGAGGTTGGGTGTGGGGGGGGGGGAGGGGGGAACAAAAAAAAAGGTTCTGGGCGTGAAAGACGAACACGGCAAGTGACATGACCGGAAATCTTTCAATTTCAACTGGACATTGGCACAGAATGTCTGGTCTAATACAGAGCCGACCTCTGGGTCTCGTGGGTGGGTGGGGGGGGGGGGGTTGCACTTATACACATAGCATATTATTCTGGACAGAGTATTACACTACCGTCACAAGCTAGTTTAGGAGTAGTCGGAATTACACTATAGCAAGCTCTTCTTATGAAGGGCCCCCTGGTCATTATTATATCATAGGCCCAACACGTCTTCCGAGAGGCACCCTAGTCATAACATTAGCCTAGGCCCAGCCCTTCTCCAAAAGGGGCCCCCTAGTCATTACATTAGCCTAGGCCCAATTCTTCAAAAAGGGCCCCCTAGTCATAACATTAGCCTAGGCCCAGCTCTTCTTCAAAAAGGGCCCCTAGTCATTACGTTAGCCTAGGCCCAGCTTCAAAAGAGGCTCCTAGTCATTACATTACCTTAGGCCCAACTCTTCTTCCAAAAGGGCCCCTAGTCATTAAATTAGCCTAGGCCCAACTCTTCATCAAAAGGGGCCCCCTAGTCATTACATTAGCCTAACCCAATTCTTCTTCAAATTGGGCTCCTTTTGAGCAATAAAGGCCTAGCTCAGTTCTTTTTCTGAGAGGCCCTCTTTGTCATTACTAAAGCCGAGGGTCAACTTTTCTTCTAAGGCGATGGGGGGGGGGGCTTGTCAGGTGTAACGGCTAGGCCCACGTCTACTTCTGACAGGCCCCCCCTTTATCATTACTAAAGCTGAGGGTAAGCTTTTCTTCTAATGTTGGCTACATGTCAATACCCCTTCCATGTCCCTTAGAAATATTTCTGCTTGATTTGTGCTTGTGTGTCTGTGTGTGTGTGTGTGTCTGTATGTGTGTGTGTTTGTGTGTGGATGTGTATCCGATCGTAAAATACAAATACGTACGTTGATAATTATTACGCAGATTTGTAAACTGATCAATGAAAACGTGAAACATGATCATCAATGATCGAAACGATGATGTCAGTCCCAGACAGAATGTACTTTTTTTAAAACTAGGATGAATGAACCTAATTACTGGTTAAGTTCTTAAGAGTCGTCATTCATTTGACTCGGGGCCCCTTAGTACCTAAAAAACGGCCCCGGCTTAGATAATATGCTTGAGATTCAAGAGACCCATAATTTTCTGAAACATAATGACGGGTTAATCAGATTTCGGTCATAATTTTTACCGTCCGTGTTCAAAGCTTTCAGAATATTTAACCATACATAGTTTTCTCTGTAACTCGCCATGTTTAATCTGAGTGTGCCCAGATGAAGTAAGCTGTTTGTTTACCCATATTATTAAATACTTGCTGTACCCTGCCAAACCTTTGCATAGATTTATATCCCCTTATGCTGATCGGTAGGCTAGGTTATTTTTGGTTTCGGGCAGATCCAATTTTTTTCATGATTGCATTTTAAACTGGAATACTATTGTATTAATTCTCTACTTTCGATTTAACGCAGAGCCCTAATCGCTTTTATATTAAAATATTATATTACATTATTAATAAAAATATTAGTAATATTATTATTATATCACATAATCATCACATTTTGACCCTTACTTAACACAACGTAGTGGATTGGTTATTTGTTCCGGTGAACCTCACCAAGTACTGATAAAATAACCCCAGTGCGTTTTTTTCTTGTTTGTTATATTGCCTCAAAAAAAAAATGTTCCTCATCAAAATGTTCCCCCCCCCCCCTCTTCACAAGACGCTCCATCGGTTCCCGACAAAGATGTCGAATTAGAACGCTCGAACGCTTGTGATAATTGACGCCCTTTGTACCGAGGGCCGAATGCGTTCGCTGTGCTCTCTCGCGTCTTTAGTGACGTGGGATTCTTACACTGGATGGAGGGAGATTCTCACACTGGTTGGCGCGAGGTTCTTACAATAATTGGTGCGAGCGGCTAGCGCAATGTCACAGCAACTACCCCCCCCCCATCCCCATCCCCAACACATATATCATAATTTTAAGATTTTCTATTTACTTATATTTTGATTGTTTTTTTTTTCCGTGGGTGAAAATAAAAAAAAGGGGGGGGGGGTAATGTTGTTTGTTGTAATGTCTGACTAATCAGTTCTTTACAGCCAAATCTTTCTATGACGTACAGCCAAATGTTGCAATGACGTACAGCCAAATGTGGCAGTGACGTACAGCCAAATGTTGCAGTGACGTACAGCCAAATGTGGCAGTGACGTACAGCCAAATGTGGCAGTGACGTGCAGCCAAATGTGGCAGTGACGTGCAGCCAAATGTTGCAGTGACGTACAGCCAAATGTTGCAGTGACGTACAGCCAAATCTTGCAGTAACGTACAGCCAAATGTTACAGTGACGTACAGCCAAATGTGGCAGTGACGTACAGCCGAATGTTGCAGTGTCGTACAGCCAAAATGTTGCAGTGACGTAGAGCCAAAATGTTGCAGTGACGTACAGCCAAATGTTGCAGTGACGTGCAGCCAAATCTTTCCTTGACGCTTTAGACTGTCGCCTAGTTAACCTATCAACTAAAACTGCACTGCACCATATTATCTTTTTTTCAATTTCGCAATGTTTTGAGTTTGTGGAGATTATTTATCAGAGTACAATTGTAATATCACGTGACGCTATACCCAATTAGTCTCGTGAAGCCCTCACTTTTTTTTTTTTGGGGGGGGGGGCAGTTTTGTGGTGTCTTTTAATGTTTCCCGGATCAAAGGATTTGCACCACGTTTGGTTCTACATGGACTCTAGATGACATATAACAAGTTTTTCTGTACATGGGCTCAGATGACACATAACACATTTTGCTCCACATTGGCTCAGATGACACATAACACCTTTTCCTCCACATGGGCTCAGATGGCATATAACACATTTTGTTCCACATTGGCTCAGATGACACATAACACCTTTTCCTCCACATGGGCTCAGATGGCATATAACACATTTTGTTCCACATGAGCTCAGATGACACATAACACCTTTTCCTCCACATGTGCTCAGATGGCGTATAACACATTTTGTTCCACATGAGCTCAGATGACATATAACACCTTTTCCTCCACATGGGCTCAGATGGCATATAACACATTTTGTTCCACATGAGCTCAGATGACATATAACACCTTTTCCTGCACATGGGCTCAGATAACATATAACACCTTTTGCTCCACATTGACTCAGATGACAAAAAAAACCTCAACAGAATGAAGCAGCGGGATTAAATTAAAATCTAATTTGATGACGAAGACCACAACTAATGGATACGTCACAAATGTAATTTTAATTTCTCGACAACGTACAGCATGCATGGGGGGGGTTATGGGTTTCTATTTTTAGATACTTGTTGACATTCTTTTTTAAAAAAAGATCTTTTCATGGAAGTATCTCTTCAATTCATAGAAACTTTTAAAAAAAAGAAGAAGATGTTGATACCATCCAGAGTATCACAAACTAACAGCTAGAATATCACAAACTACCAGCTAGAATATCACAAACTACCAGCTAGAATATCACAAACTACCAGCTAGAATATAACAAACTACCAGCTAGAATATCACAAAACTACCAGCTAGAATATCACAAACTAGCAGCTAGAATATCACAAACTACCAGCTAGAATATCACAAACTACCAGCTAGAATATCAAAAACTACCAGCTGAAATGTCACAAACTACCAGCTAGAATATTACAAACTACCAGCTCATATGTCACAAACTACCTGCTGATATTTCACAAACTACCAGCTAAAATATTACAAACTAACCGCAAAAATATCATAAATTGACAGCAAACACGCTACCAGCAAAACCTTTCGCTGAACAAACAACCATCACCAAACACCAGAAACCAAACTATCACAAATTTAAACTATCTACTTAAAATGGACTTACACAAACCCAGAATAAACTTTATTTAAGCGTTATGTATTATAAGAAGAAAAAGAAAGCGCCAGACAAGAGAGCTACATGAAGAATTATGGGATATCTGAATGACTTCTCTTGTTTTGTTTATGGAAATTGATGCGAAATTGAAAAAAAACCTCCATGCGTGAAATTAAAATATGCGTGTCACGGGGTACACGGGGAGATAATTCTATTCTCAAGATATATTGATACAGTTATAAGAGGGTTCCCTCCCCATGTTATTTCTCCTTCTTTTTTCTGTTTAACATTTTATGGAGTGATACGTCACAAAAAAGGAAATGACGAATCTTCAATGATAATTGATACGTGGCAGAGTACATCAAAATAAGGTTACATTACAGATGACTCCCATGGGTGGGGGGGGGGGGTGAGGTTGGGGAAGAAGGATTCGATTGAAAGGAAGGAAATACGTTGCAGTGTCTGGAAATTGGAGAGCGTGTTTATAAACATAGTGAATTGGCTATTTCGTATGTTTCATTGTTCGAGCACTACATAATGGCATTAAATCAAATGATTGATTATATTGTTATAAATCTCTCCTTGCCCTCGTTAGTTCGCTATAAATAGGGAATTCCCGTATTCCAATGCACCGCATAATTTACGTATTGAAAGAAGTGATCGTGTGACGTAATAGATGCAGAGTTGTGATGATGAAGCCGGAAGTGTGGAATGGTGGCCATTGTAGTTGCTGATTGTAAATAAATTATTAAATGCTGTGTTTTTTTCACCTACTCCTGTGATTTAGTAATTTTCCTACATTGATAATATATAAAATCTGCATAAATAATTCATGAATATTAACCACTAGTATAAAGTAAATTCCATTGTTGTTGATTTTGCTTTTTTTTTTTTTAAAAAAAAAATTTTCCAGTTCTGATTGAAAGTTAATTTCTTGGCTTTGTCTCTCAGTACGCGAGCTATGAGGGCCATAAGGAGTCCTCAAATTTGACGGAAGGGCCAGACATTTAGCTGCTAGATTGGGGTCCTCAAATGAAATACGTTCGAGTAAATTGTAAATGCCTTTGATGTGAACGTGCGGAGCGGGCCGGATTAAAACGCCTGACTGACCGTACTTGGCCCACGGGGTGTAGAGGGAGGGATCATTTTGTCTTATTTGACCTCTAGCCATCTTTTTTTTCCTTTAATTTTTTTTTATTTACTGTGAGTGTTTCGAGTAATCTAGTCTCTTAGTAAATACCATAACTAATATCTAGTACTAATTAGCTATGAAAAAATATCTGTAGTTTTGACAATTTATATTTCCGTTTAATACTTGCCAGGAATGCAACTGCCAATATTATCATCTCAGCTAATATTTAAAAGTTACTGTCAAAGCTGATATCAATAGTTGCGGATGTTAAAACTTCAAGACGCATTCACCATGTCCGCCTTTATGACAGTCTTAAAAAAAAATTGACTTTAATTTACCGAAATAATTCGTCGTTGGAAACTATGTACAAAAAGCTTATTAACGAAAAAAAAAATCTTTTTCTATAACAGAATCTGAAAGATTTCTAATGGAATGGAGTTTGCAAAGTTTTTTTTTTTTTGGCTTTTCTGTTTGCTAGGTCAGGTTGTCCCTATCATTCCCATGCACTGGATTCCTTTGAAATAATAATGGGGGGAAAAAAATGGCTGAAGTAGTGAATCTGGACAATGTTTGTCCACGAGATTCTGGAGTCCGGCTCATCGCTGGACTTGGCTAATGGGTTGCACGGGCTAATACGGCATTGGCACGGACATTTTTTTTTTCGTTTCAGGTCATCTCACACATACACAGAACACTCAGACAGAACACACACACATACAGAACACTCACACAGAACACACACACATACACAGATCACTCACACAGAACACATACACACACACGCAGAGCACATAGCACACACAAAACACAGAGCACACACAGAACACACACACAGAACACTCAAGCCAACACAGAACACAAAGTACAATACAAATCACACACATACAGAGCACACACAGAACACACACATACACAGAACACTTAAGACAACACAGAACACAAAGTACAATGCAGATCACACACACATACATAGCACACACAGAACACACACACACACACGCAGAACACTTCAGACAACACAGAACACAGATAGAACACAGTACAATACAGATCAGATCACACACACACACATACACACAGAGCTCACACAAAATACACACACAGAACACTCAAGATAACACAAAACACACAGTACAATACAGATCACTCACATAAACATGGGGGTGGGGGGCGGAGTTAATGTTTGTATTATAAATATAGGCATATATATACACACACACACATTTAAATATATACGTATATATACACACACATTCAAATATATACGTATATATACACACACATTCAAATATATACCGGTATAGATATATATATATATATGTATGTATGTATAAAGAGAACGCCTACATGTACACATCCACAAAATGTACACATCCACAAAATGTACACATCCACACAATGTACACTCTTAGCGTAAAAAAATACTCTCAACCTGCTCGCCGCTAAAACATCAAAGAATTTTCTGGACCGTGACGTAAGTGCTCACGCATGCAGTCAGTTGTTATCGCTCCGGAAAGGGGGAGGGGGGTAATGTAGATTTAACCCTCTCCCTTCTTTCCCCTCCACACCCCCCTCCCCCCACCACCCCCACCCAATCACACCCAACGGGCAGCCCGATCAACCAATAGAATCAATGTTAAGCGCGTGCACTAGCTACTAATACTGGCAAAGAGAGAAAACGAGTAAAAAAAAACAACAGAAAAACAAATCATGTTTTTGCATGGACGACATGACGAGCTACTTCGAATCAGGGCAAAGTGTTAGCGATACCATGGGAAAAAGCGTCTTGGATTGATTGGAATTAACCGAGATACTGGCAAATAAAATTACCAAGCTGACGTCAGCGATAAAGGAAAGTTATCTTATTCAAAAACAAAAAAAATGTTATATTTATATCTTTATCTAAAACTATATCTATCTATATATATAATATAATAATAGTGATTTGGGCGCTGCGTTAAATCGAAAGTAAAGAATTAATACAACAGTATTCCAGTTTAAAAATACAATCATGAAAAAAATCGGATCTGCCCGAAACCAACAAATAATCTCGCCTGCCGATCAAGCCTAAGGGGATATAACTCTATGCAAAGATTTTGCAGGGTACAGCTAGTATATATATATATATATATATATATATATATATATATATATATATATATATATATATATATATATATATATATATATATATATACAAATTTAGCCATTCAATATTGTTATGATTTTTCTATTATTTGATTGAAGAAAGGAATTTTTTAAAACAAAAATTTAAATTCATTACCAAAAACAACAAGAATTTTTTTTTCGATGTTTTAGAACAGGGGCACAACCAGTATGTTGAAGTTGGTAGGGTCCAAAATATTAGGGAAGATGAAAATTGGTATGTCTGCCCCCAAATTTGGTAGGGTCGAAAACCAGAGGCTTGATATTTGGTAGGGTCGAATACCAGTGGCTTGATTTTTGGTAGGGTCCGGACCAGCACGACCCGTACATCGGTTGCGCCCATGTTTTAGAACCAGAACGCAAGAATTAGCAAAGTGCAATGTTTTTTTTTAAATAAAAAAAGAATATTTTATGTTTTTTTTTTTTTTATTATTCTTTTTTTTTTTACAAATACGTGTTTCTTTATTTGGGTGGTGGAAGTTGAATCAAGGGGGTCTCTTCTTCCATGGAGTCATCGTGAATGGCTGAAATATTTTGCGTGACCGAAAGCTGAGCAATCTCTGAGCCAGAATCACGCCAGGAAATAAAAGACCCGGTGCATCATGGGCCAGACGAATCGTGTACTGTGCGTATGTGTGTTTTAGTGTGTATGTGTGTTTGAGAGTGTGCATGCGTGTGACGAGCAAAACATAAAAGTGGAAACGTACAAATGCAACGATGACTTAACAACAATAAAAAGCAATAGAAGTTTATTAAAAAAAAACGTGAAATGAAAACTTAGATAATTGATTCTAATTTTAACATTTGAATTTTACCCCATCTTCACCCCCTACCCTCCCCTCATTCTCCGCATCCACAGGTGAAGCTTTCATCTCCCATCCCATTTTAATTGACCATTCCGTATCATTTTAATTGACCATTCCGTATCATTTTAATTGACCAGTCCGTGTCATTTTAATTGACCAGTCCGTATCATTTTAATTGACCATTCCGTATCATTTTAATTGACCATTCCGTATCATTTTAATTGACCATTCCTTATCATTTTAATTGACCAGTCCGTTTCATTTTAATTGACCAGTCCGTATCATTTTAATTGACCATTCCGTATTATTTTAATTGACCATTCCGTATCATTTTAATTGACACTTCCGTATCATTTTAATTGACCATTCCGTATCATTTTGCAGCCCGAGATCATAATCGGTTAAGCTTCCAACTTATGGTATGCTGCCTGCTAACAATCATGGAAACTGTGAGCACCCCCACCCACCTCTAACAATCTCTAGCCCACTCTCTCTCTCCCCTATCCCTCCCTCTCTCTCCCTCTCTTTCTCTCTCTCCCTTTCTCTCTCTCTCGGACACACACTCACGCTAACCACACAAAACATAACACACGTAATAAACAAACACATAAACAAACAAACAAACTAACTAACTAACTAACTCTGCCTTTCTGTCCACACCCACTTTCATTGATGCAGTATTTTTTAAAAAAAACTAACACGTTTAGTATGTCACACTTCCTCACATACACACTTCCTCACACACACACACCTCTCTCTAACACACACCACTCTCACACACACACACCTCTCTCACACACACACCTCTCACATATACCTCTCACACACACCTCTCTTTCACACACACCTCTCTCACACACACCTCTCACACACACCTCACACACACCTCTCACACACACCTCTCTCAC
>JAGDYQ010000036.1:1992905-2020405 GCA_021962125.1 Bulinus truncatus | reverse complement strand
ATAAGTTTCTATGTTTATTCACAAAGTAAGCTTTCTTAAAGAAATTATTGAAAAGTTCGTAGCTGTGGTGAACCAGTCATACGTCTACTGAACATTGTCTTATAGCAACTATTGAAAAGTTCGTTGCTGTGGTGAATCAGTCATACATCTAATGCGCATGTCTTATATATTATATAAGAAGTCTTTTGCTCATAAAACTATTTACTGTGTAATCGTGTGACGTATCCATCGAGAACTTAGAAAAAAAAAATCAATCCACGAATTGATTCACATTCAACTCTCTTGGCCTGAAGATAAACATGAATGAAACATTTTCTTTTTTTTATTTTACGAGGCCAATGGCTTTTGTACAGATAATGTGTAGCTGACAGATGATAATGTGTAGCTGACAGATGATAATGTGTAGCTGACGGATGATAATGTGTAGCTGACGGATGATAATGTGTATCTGACGGATGATAATGTGTAGCTGACGGATGATAATGTGTAGCTGACGGATGATAATGTGTAGCTGACAGATGATAATGTGTAGCTGACAGTTGATAATGTGTAGCTGACAGATGATAATGTGTAGCTGACGGATGATAATGTGTAGCTGACGGATGATAATGTGTAGCTGACAGATGATAATGTGTAGCTGACAGATGATAATGTTTAGCTGACAGTTGATAATGTGTAGCTGACAGATGATAATGTGTAGCTGACAGTTGATAATGTGTAGCTGACAGATGATAATGTGTAGCTGACAGATGATAATGTTTAGCTGACAGTTGATAATGTGCAGCTGACAGATGATAATGTGCAGCTGACGGATGATAATGTGCAGCTGACGGATGATAATGTGCAGCTGACGGATGATAATGTGCAGCTGACGGATGATAATGTGCAGCTGACGGTTGATAATGTGCAGCTGACAGATGATAATGTGCAGCTGACAGTTGATAATGTGTAGCTGACAGTTGATAATGTGTAGCTGACAGATGATAATGTGTAGCTGACAGATGATAATGTGCAGCTGACAGTTGATAATGTGCAGCTGACAGATGATAATGTGCAGCTGACAGTTGATAATGTGTAGCTGACAGTTGATAATGTGTAGCTGACAGATGATAATGTGCAGCTGACAGATGATAATGTGCAGCTGACAGTTGATAATGTGTAGCTGACAGATGATAATGTGTAGCTGACAGTTGATAATGTGTAGCTGACAGTTGATAATGTGTAGCTGACAGTTGATAATGTGTAGCTGACAGATGATAATGTGTAGCTGACGGATGATAATGTGTAGCTGACAGTTGATAATGTGTAGCTGACAGATGATAATGTGTAGCTGACAGATGATAATGTGTAGCTGACGGATGATACAGTGTAGCTGACGGATGCTAATGTGTAGCTGACGGATGATAATGTGTAGCTGACGGATGATAATGTGTAGCTGACGGATGATAATTTGTAGCTGACAGGTGCTTTCCATCCGACGTAGCGTTAAATGAATTCATTAAAGCTTAGACGGTTCTAGCAGTACGGCGAGTGTCACGTGTGGAAGTGGGTGGGGGTGTCATGTGTGGGGGTATATGCGTGGGGAGGGGGGGGAACCCTAATTAGCTAGGGGACAGGGGCGTTTGCTTCAATAGTCACCTCGAAATTCTGCCAATGACTTCAATGTTGGCAAACTCCTGGATGATGTCCAGGGTATAGAGAAATGTGTATAAATTGTAATCGGGACTTGAGCCCGATTCCTTCAGGCTAGATGTTGTGCGCTCTACCAAGCTGAATATAAACTGCTCATTTTTGGTATTCTTACATTTAAAGAGAGGGAGAAAGAGAGAGAGAGAGAGAGAGAGAAAGAGAGAGAGAGAGAGAGAGAGAGAAAGAATTATTGATATATCAATCGTATAATAGTAACGTATATTTGAATAAAGAGAGTAGGTTATGAGCTTTATAAAGGCATACTTTTAGGCAAAGTTGGAAAGGAATATACCAATAGAAAGACGAATAAACCTATAAAGGCATACTTTTAGGCAAAGTTGGAAAGGAATATACCTATAGACAGACAAATAAACCTATAAAGGCATACTTTAAACAAGAATGGACAGGTATATAACCTATAGACAAGCAAATAAACCTATAAAGACATACTTTTAGGCAAAGTTGGAAAGGAATATACCAATAGAAAGACGAATAAACCTATAAAGGCATACTTTTAGGCAAAGGAATATACCTATAGACAGACGAATAACTCAGAACTAACTATACATACAGAATTACAGCGGATTTAATTAAACCTAGCTACACATATATCTTCACTGGCCGGGCCGGGCAATTTTCTCCAGCCCCCTCCCCCTCCTTCCCTCTGTCTCCCTCCCCCCCCCCCACATACTCCCCACCATCAGACAGACAATGTCCCCCATATATCTTCCGGAATGAAGTTTTCTGTACTTAGAGAAATTACGACTGTCTAGGGCACATTGTTGGAAAGTGTGGGGTCTCGCGCACTCTGGTGTGGGATGTACTCACTGCTCAGTGGGGCTACCAGTGACGTAAATAGGCAGGGGCGTAGGGGGGATGGGTCGGGTCGCCCCCAGGAGGCATTTATTTTTCCTGATTTAAGGAGCGACATTTTCACCATTTTTTTTTGTTCAGTTTGGCATGCAAGTGGGGCGGCATTTTCTGAGTCCGCCCTACCCCCGGGCGCCACCAACGTTAGATGCGCCCACTGTATAATGTAAAGGCCATATTGGCGTCCCCTGATCATAGCCCTTTGAGTTAATGGGCCTCTTGTTAAATGTCATTTTACATTTCATTACTTTTGATTGGTCGGTGTAGAGGGGCCCATCACACTGGTGTATCCGGTGGTCCTTAATGCTATTTAGACGGCCCTGAAGTTTTCGGGTTCGATCACCTGTGACACCAGTTTCATTATGCCCGCCCACCCCATGTCGATGGGGGATACACAAAAAAAAGTCACTGTAAGTGAAATTCACCAATAGTGCTTGGAGGGTAAAGAGGCAAACATCTCATGTGTAATATGGACAATGTCTAGATTTTTGTTTATACTCATTTATCTTTCGATATTAACTCAGAGATAACCATTGAATGTGTCTCAGTGGCGTAGCGAGGGAGGGGGGGGCAAGGGGGTCATCATGCCCCGAGCGCTACTCACTAAGGGGCGCCAAATGGTATATTTTACATATAATATTATATGGTTTTTTCGAAAGGGGTGGGGGCGCTGAAAAGGTTTTGTGCCCCGGGCGCGAGTTAAGCTAAGCTCGATACGCCACTGATGCGTCTATTTGAACGTAGAAATAGGTAAAGGGAAAAAATTAGCTATTCATCTACAATATAAAACAGGCAGTGTTATCGACAAGGATGACGGGACTGATGCTTGTCCTATAAAGAGGTAGACTGTCGACTGTTCGATCACCGATGATAATCCACTTGAATTTCTCAGGTCACGGTTTAAGTTTCCTCCATGTTTTTCTGTAGTGCCTCCATGTCCGTTGCACCATATGTTTTTGGTGTAGAATAAAGAAGGAGTTAAGGGATAAACAACTCATTTTTACCGACACTTCACTGATTGACAAAAGAAGATTTTCTTCTTCTTCTTCCTTTGGCTCTACAGCCCCATTTAGGGTCTTGGCCTGCCATACTACTCTTCTCCACTTTTCCCGATCCATTGTCTTCTTCCTCCACTCTCTCACTCCTATGGCTTTAAGGTCTTTCTCCACTTCCTCCAACAACCATCCAGACAAGATATTGAGTGATATAAATAAGTCATCAGTTTTATCATTGCAATACTTAGTATGACTACAACGAAAAAGTAATCAATGCACATTTTCAATAGATAGTGATTTTGTGGCTTTATGCACGCACTTAAACAAATCAAATTATCTTCAGCAATATATCTTACTAGCTGCACCCTGCAAAACCTTTGCATAGAGTTATATCCCCTTAGACTTGATCGGTAGGCTGGGTTATTTTTTGGTTTCGGGAAGATCCGATTTTTTTCATGATTGCATTTTAAACTGGAATACTGTTGTATTAATTCTTTACTTTCGATTTAACGCAGAGCCCAAATCGCTATTATATATATATATTATTCTTTTAAATGAATTATTGGTTTTTCTTTTTAAGATTTAACTTCATCTTTCTTTGCTGTTATTTATCAACCCAGTTATCTATCTTTGTTAATGTTATCTGTGTACTTGTTTTTTTTTATATATAAAATGCAGGCTATATAGATATTTATATCACATTGTTAGATAGAAAAAGAACAACTTAATTTCCAGGACAGCCATAATTTATAACACTCACACAACATCTGGATGTCTCCAGAGACATTCACCCAGGCGACCGGTGATGATTCCACACATATTAGATAAAATGTGATCAACAAATTGATTTTACTTTTTTAAACGAAATGCGTAAACAAAACAACAAACATAGAAATACTCTGAGATTTAAAAAAGGAAAAAACTGCCATTGAAAGCTGCAATAAATAATAATGGTAAGTTCTGTATACTATACCAGCTCTTGTTTGTGAATTCAATTAGGTATTTCGTTTATCTATTAAATATTGTGTGGGGGTAAACCATAAGGCAACGAATGATTAATATTTGAGTCAGAGAGGGGGGTTAAATGTGGAAAACCATGTTTGTGGCAATTAATGGTTTATATTTGAGTCGTGGTGCATGCAAGTATCACGTTGATTGATTGATGTGTGTGAGTGTGGCTGATTGATAGTGAGTCGGCACAAATCTGTCAGTGTGTGTGTGTTTATTGGTGTGGCTGATTGATAGTGAGTCGGCACAAATCTGTGTGTGTGTGTTTATTGGTGTGGCTGATTGATAGTGAGTCGGCACAAATCTGTGTGTGTGAGTGTGTTTTTTTGTGTGGCTGATTGATAGTGAGTCGGCACAAATCTGTCAGTGTGTGTGTGTTTATTGGTGTGACTGATTGATAGTGAGTCGGCACAAATCTGTGTGTGTGAATGTGTTTTTTGGTGTGGCTGATTGATAATGAGTCGGCAAAATCTGTCAGTGTGTGTGTGTTTATTGGTGTGGCTGATTGATTGTGAGTCGGCACAAATCTGTGTGTGTGAGTGTGTTTTTTGGTGTGGCTGATTGATAGTGAGTCGGCAAAATCTGTGTGTGTGAGTGTGTTTATCGGTGTGGCTGATTGATGGTGAGTCAGCACAACTCTTGGTGAGACCAATCACTTACTGATTGTGTTTTAATGCTACGCAATACCAGAAACATAGAATGGTATATATGTAAAATTAAATTCCCATTAAACCCTTAAGGACTCATCGGGGTAAGATGAAGTGTAGAGTTCATCTGTTTCAGCAGCCATGGCATAAATACGGCAACTGTGTGGCTAAATACTAAATTTATTATCGGTTCAAAATCTTTCAGTATCGATATTTGGGATCATTGATTCCACCTTAAGTTCTTTCGGCTGGTATCGATGGAATTTTTTTTGGGGGTGGGGGGTTGGGGGGGTTGATTTGAATTGCCTCAACATGACTTGTATTGACTGATGTCTGGACATGAGGTCAATGTATTGACGTAAGTCACGTGTTACGCGCGGAGATTTAATCTCTTATTGCCATGTACCTGCTTCCTGTTGAGTTTTAATGCCTTTGTTTTTATATCAAAACTGTTCTTCAGAAATTCCATACAGATCTTTGATTAAAAAAATCGATTTTAGAAAGGATTCATGTAAAAGTAGTTCAAGGTCATGAATTACATTATGATGCTATTCAGTGGCGTAGTGAGAGGGGCAAAGGGGGCATCACGCCCCGGGCGCTACTTACAAAGGGGCGCCAAATGGCATATTTTATATATAATATTATATGGTTTTCGAATGGGGGGGGGGCGCTTAAAAGGTATTGTGCCCCGGGCGCGAGTTAAGCTCGATACGCCACTGATGCTATTAGTACATGGGCGTCTTCATGGGGGGCGGGCCGTCTCTTTCGAAATGTAGGCATGTTTATATTTGCTTCGCTGTAAAATTTGAATAGGAGGTCGGGTGGGGTCGGAAAGTTAACCGTTTTCATAATTTATCAAGAGGAGCGCCTAAATTCCTGACTCCGCCCCCCCCCCTCCCCAAGTATTGGCATGAGTAGGATTATTTCCCAGCCATTATCTCGCAAACAGATTAATATGGGATGTTCCACTGAACGATACTTTCTATTAACTTGATCATAATGTCTGACGTATACAGTTGTATGGGGCACCAGCTTGGGCTAGTTTGCAGACTGAGATTAGAGGAATTTAGGGATGGGGGAGTGAGGAGGGGGGAAACAAATCCCTACCCTTCTGCCTTCGGGCCTCCCCCCCCCCCCCCCCCCAGCGATTGCAACGGTATTAAGCTGTAAATAGCCAATAATTTCTTCTCTCCTTTGTTGATACAGTTAACTGTAACTGTTACTGAAATGGCTCTAATAACTGAAAAAAGTGATTTCAGTTAACTACTAACTGAAACTGTAATTCAAAAAAAAAAAAACATTTTAACTGTAACTGTAATACTAATAGAAAAAAAAAATAATAGTAATAGTGATACTAACTGAAAAATGCGTTATAAAATAAAATTCTAGAAATGCGCAACAATAGTACATGTATTGCATGTGGCTTATAGGGTAGTCACGTGTGATGTCATACAGACGCGAGATTGTCTGCGGGGAGCTCACAAGTGGAAAGAGAAACAGACTGACAAAAAAATCTAGAGATGCGTACTTTTACGAAAGTGAACAAAAAATTTTATTAGATAACCCAACACTGTTGTTTTGTAAAAATATTTGGTTCATATACCGGTATTTTTCATATGTTTTGATGCATTCGTCTTTACTAGTGATTACTGATATAGTAACTGAAATAATTACTAACTGTAATAGTAACTGTAAAAAAAAAGCAATTCAATAATTACTCTAACTGTAATAGTAACTGAAAAATATTTGAACGGCTAACTGTAACTCTTACTGTAACTGAAAAATGCTAACTGTAATAACACTGCTTCTCTCGGCATCGCATTATGATACTCCCCACTCCCCCCTTCCCTTCTTTAGCAGGACCGAGCACTGGTAGTGTCGCCCCTGCATACCATAAGTCACCTCAGTTGACTCACATCCACTGATTTGATTCACATCCACTGATTTGATTCACATCCGCTGATTTAATTCGCATCCACTGATTTGACTCACATCCGCTGATTTGATTCACATCCACTGATTTGATTCACATCCGCTGATTTGATTCGCATCCGCTGATTTGATTCGCATCCGCTGATTTGATTCACATCCGCTGATTTGATTCGCATCCGCTGATTTGATTCGCATCCGCTGATTTGATTCACACCCGCTGATTTGATTCACATCCACTGATTTGATTCACATCCGCTGATTTGATTCGCGTCCGCTGATTTGATTCACATCCGCTGATTTGATTCACACCCACTGATTTGATTCACACCCACTGATTTGATTCACACCCACTGATTTGATTCACATCCACTGATTTGATTCACATCCACTGATTTGATTCACAATCGCTGATTTGACTCACATCCACTGATTTGATTCACACCCACTGATTTGATTCACACCCACTGATTTGATTCACGTCCACTGATTTGATTCACATCCGCTGATTTGATTCATACCCGCTTATTTGATTCACACCCACTTATTTGATTTACACCCACTGATTTGATTCACACCCGCTGATTTGATTCACACCCACTGATTCGATTCACATCCACTGGTTTGATTCAGATCCACTGATTTGATTCAAATCCACAGATTAGATTCACGTCTACTGATTTTTTTTATTCACATCCACTGATTTGATTCACATCCACTGATTTGATTCATACCCGCTTATTTGATTCACACCCACTTATTTGATTTACACCCACTGATTTGATTCACACCCGCTGATTTGATTCACACCCGCTGATTTGATTCACATCCGCTGATTTATCTCCAGTTAAAAAAACAAAAATCAAATCTACAAACTCGCCGAAGATTTCCGACATACTATGGACTAATGACTAATACTCTGAAAAAAGTATTCCTTGTAAGCCCACTTCCCCCACCCCACCCCTTTCCCCCTTCTCGGGAATATATCAAATCCTCGGAAGCCCCCCCCCCCTTCCACCCCCTTCCCTTCCTCCCCTCACCCGCATTAAACTAGTGTTAACGAATACTCTAGTCTCTAAATCCAGACTCCGAAACAAGACACAGACGCCCATCCTGGGTTTCCCCAGCAAAAGAGACACGATTTTTTTTAAAGATTTTTGTCTTTTTTAATTATACAAATTATAAATGAGAAAAGCCAAAAAAAAAAACTTGGTTCCGAGCAACCATTTCTTTCTAGCTGACATGTTACCAAATGCCTGGGTTAGGACTGTTTGTATGGTGTCGTTGTTTGGTTGTTTATTGTCTTCGGGAGGGGGGGGAGGGGGAGCATGGACGCAACCGATGTATGGGCAGGCCCGTAGCCAGGACTTCTAGAATGGAGGGGCAAGATTTTTTTTGGAGGGGCAATATTATTAAGGAATATATAAATATATATATAATAGTATATGCAAGTTTTACACAATTTGATATAATTTTTCAGATAAAAAAATATTACACAACTTTTTGTTAAATGTTTTTCAGATTTAATGACTATCCATATAACATATGAAAAGAAAAGTATGTAATTTAATTGGTCAGAAGACTTTTCAACCTTTATCTAGTAGAGTTGTATTTTTCTATTTTTCAGTGAGTTGAATCTTCTCAGGACCTTTTCTACTTCTAGTTGTTTCGTTCTCTTCTGTTCAAAGGCCATATATACTAGGTTAGACATTCTTTGGTGGGACATAGAAAGTCTTTGATGACTGTTAATACGTGTTAGAACTGAGAAAGTTGATTCACACATAGCTGTGCTGCAAGCAAAAGTTTTTACTGCTGCTAGCAAACTATAGCAGTCTTCAAAAGCACTTTTATGTTTGTACACTTCACTGAAGACATTATGTTTTTCAATTTTATTTCTCTCAAAAAAGTTTTTGGCCACTTTCATTTCTTCTTTGCTCGGAATAATGATATTGTATCTTTTGAGATAATTTAACTTATCGTTTTCATAATCCAAATTTTCTGCTGCACATATTGTCATATAAATGTCATCATTATTCTGAAACCTTTTCTTTATTTCACTCAGTATTACATCTAAAATTTCATAAAATATTCTACCTAACTCATTGCTTTCATTACTGTCACTGCTGAATGAAGCTTTGTTGCCTGTCGTTTCACTTGTTATGTAATTGTCCAGTAAAGAGTTGAACTTCCTTTTTCTTTTCGTTTCAACTTCTTGTACTTTGCATAAATTTGACATTTCTTGTAGTATAGATTTTAGACTGTCTTCATTTCTTAGTTCTTCTATTGCAGATGTTGCAGCAAAAACCAAATTACAACCCTGCTCCAAAGAAATATCATGGCTTTGTAATCCCTTGTCAACTGGTGAGATATTTTCTAAAATTTGTTTCATTACTAACAGACAAAATACAAACTCTTGTTTCTTTATCACAATATAGAGACCGGTACATAGAGCTACATCATCTCCGTTAAAATGTTTTCCTTGGTTTAAAGATATTATTTCTAAGGTTTCTGATATATGGTCGTAATTTTCATAAATTATCTTACAAGCATGAAGATGACCTGACCATCGTTGTTCCAATAAGCGCGATAGAGCTTTGCCTTTATACATAGGAGCCACAATACCACGAGACAAAAAATTATATAACTGCCCACACTGACTAAAGAATTCATTAACAATTGCCAAAACAGAAACAGCTTTTGTTATAACCAAATGAAGCTTATGATTATAGCAATGTACATAAGGAATCTCTTTCACTAGTTTTTCTTGAATTAGTGCTTGAACTCCACCCTTTTTACCACTCATCACTGAGGCACCATCATAACATTGGCTCAGCATGTTTTTTGGATTTATACCATACTTTTCCAGTGTTTCTAATGTTTTTTGTGTAAATGTTTTAGCATCCAAAAGAACTGTTGTTTATATTGACAGCAGAGATTCAAAAATTTCATCATTTTTAACGTATCTGACAGCAATTGCAATGTTTTCCCTATGATTTTTGTCTTTTGTTCCATCCTCCAATAGAGTAAAAAATGGAACATCTGAATTATTTATGTCATTAGAAATCTCTTCTTTAACCAGGTCATTCATTATTTGAATTATTTCATTCTGAATTTCTGGGGATTGGTATGTGGCATTTTTTGGAATAATTTGGTAAGAATCAGCTAATTTTGGGTCTTTTCTCAATGTAAATTCAAATAAGTTATTGAATAAGCTTTCTTCTAAATGCTCTTCTATGTTATATGATCCCCTGATCGGAAGCTCATTAATGACAAGAAACTGAATAATTTCAAAAATACTTGAAATGTAATATCTATGTTTTTCAAGCACACTGTCATTGACTAGTGTTGAAACAGACCTATTACATTCAACTCTGATATTTCTTTCGGACC
Source organism: Bulinus truncatus (assembly GCA_021962125.1). Classification (NCBI taxonomy): domain Eukaryota; kingdom Metazoa; phylum Mollusca; class Gastropoda; family Planorbidae; genus Bulinus; species Bulinus truncatus. The sequence continues at coordinate 2,009,877 of JAGDYQ010000036.1, read as the reverse complement.
ATAATAACATAGACTGTACATGAGTTTCAGACAAAGCATGCTTGTAAAATCCAGTTTTAGTTTTATCCAATGCACTTTTCCAGTTTTTAAAACCGGTTTTCGTATAGGTATCCTCTTTACAAAATGCAGCAAACAAGCGACATGGGTAACAAAATGCAGCGTCCAAGGACGGAGAATATTCCAACCACTTGAAATATTGAAACCATTCTGACCTGAAAGACCGATTCTGATTATTTTTAGGATAGGTAGGTAATATAATTTGTTTGATAGGTTCATCCTTTTTTGCTAGATCATTAATTTGTTTTTGCTTAGTTGTTGAGAGTGACTCTGAAAAGAGCCGTTTTTGATGTTGTCTGGTAGAGGCAGATGTAGCAGAAGTAGAAGCAGCATCTTCTTCTTCGTCACAACTATGACTACACGATTGGCCATCGTTATGTTTGTTAATAGAAATTAATTTTATCTCTTGATTTTTTCTTATTACAAAACGATCCATTTTATAACAAAAAACGAAAATGAAAAAAACACTCTTATTTATGTCATGTCTTAACCAAAATGGCGGTTACGCAAATTCTCATTGAAAGCGTTCATGTTTTTTGGTTCTGAAAAAAGCAAATTTAGTTCGCGCAATGATGTTCCGCTTGATTTTGTAAAAAAATTTTTAATTATTTTAAAAACTTAATTTATTTAAATCGAAAATTGTTAGGGAAATTTAGACTTACAAGAAAATTTAAAAAACATTTTTATTTAATTAAAAAAAGTTTCAACATTTTCTTGGAAATAAACAATATTTTTAAAAATTCTCAGGGGGGCAAACTTTTTCACTTGGGGGGGGGGGGCGAAACCCCCCCTGGCCGCCCCCCTGGCTACGGCCCTGTGTACGGGTCGTGTGGGTCCGGACCCTACCAAAAATCAAGCCACTGGTATTCGAACCTACCAAAATTTGGGGGCAAACATACCAATTTAAAGGGACCTGGAAAGTCATAGCCCAGTTTTGCCTGCCCCAAGAGCGTCTCTGGTCCCCGAGCGCGTGATAAGTTAATTTATAAAAGTAAATTGTCTACCACGAGTCACAACCTCATGCATATATTCTCACTATTCACTTATTGCCAACATCAAATTTGGCAACTTTGTTTACGATCATTTGGCCAGAATTTTTTGTGTGCAAATAACAGACGCGTAAGGGAGAGTTAATATGCAGCTCATATTCAACCGAAGGAATGTTTTCCCGGGGTTTCTTTTTTTTCGGGGATTTCCATTAATGTGGAAAATATGGAAATCCTTTTTTTCATGTTCGGTAAATTAGATTGTATGGCACACCGCAAAGGCATTAATTCAGCTATTTTTTTATGTTGCATGTCTTCTTCTGCTCAATTTCACATAACATTGTTTTTTATGTCTGGAATTTATTAGATGCGGGTTTTTTACTTCTAAGAATTATAATATCTTTACTTAAATTATGTACGTAGACGCAAGTATGTTTTCTGTTGTTACGGATCTAAGAGGACAATGAATTCACATTTAAATTTATTTTATGGAGGGAATCATCTTAAAATATGTGGCTGTACCGAATTGTGCAACCTTTTGCAGTTCCGATATATTGAACTTTTCTTGTATTTGTATCGATGCTGTTGTCTTTATTTTGAGAAGTTGGACTAATGGTCGTTACTTCCATTAGGGTCTCTGGTTCGATCTCCGGTGATGACCAGTTGATATTTCAGGTTATGACTGTATCTCCCGTTGTGCCTCCGTGGCCATTGCACTATCGGCTATGGTGGGGATGAAAGAAGTGCACCATAAAAAACTATCCCAATAGTGGCATATCTGAAATCTAAGAGATTTCATCTCATCCTTACAGGGATTTCACACACACACACAAACAAACACCCTCACACACACACACACACACACATACTTCCATGGAGCGAATGTGAATGGCTGAAATATTTTGCGTGACCGAAAGCTGAGTAATCTCTAAGCCGAATCGCGTCAGGAAATAAAAGACCCGGTGCATCATGGGCCAGAAGAATAAGAAGTGTGTTTATGTGTGTGTGTGTATGCGCGAGGGATGACCGTTCAAAACCCAATAACCCAAATTGACAAAATAAATAAATAAAGTTTTACACAATAACAAAATAACAAACAGAAGCCATGGAGTCATCCCGGTTTGATGTGCGTCACCCATTGTGTGTTTTCCAATAAAACTTTCGTTTAAAGTTGTAATTTAACGTGTTTTTTTTTTTCTGACTTCTGTTTTGAAACTTCTTCCATATTGGCCAGTCAGTGTATGTTGATTTAATTCAAAGACATCGATCAGGTTGAGATAAAATCAAATCATCATCATTTAACCCCCCCCCCTTTAACATGTTCGTCGTCGGGAGGGAGGGGGGGAGGGTGTGCTGTAAGTCCCGGGGTACGTACCTTCGCACCCTCTGGGATGCATTCGCGATGATAAGGTTGAGCACCGCTGGTCTATTGTGTTAGCACGTATCGCTGTATGTGTGAGAGAGTATCGCTGTATGTGTGAGAGAGAGTATCGCTGTATGTGTGAGAGAGAGAGTATCGCTGTATGTGTGAGAGAGTATCGCTGTATGTGTGAGAGAGTATCGCTGTATGTGTGAGAGGGTATCGCTGTATGTGTGAGAGAGAGTTTCGCTGTATGTGTGAGAGAGAATATCGCTGTATGTGGAGAGACTATCGCTGTATGTGTGAGAGAGTATCGCTGTATGTGTGAGAGAGTATCGCTGTATGTGTGAGAGAGTATCGCTGTATGTATGAGAGAGTATCGCTGTATGTGTGAGAGAGTATCGCTGTATGTGTGAGAGAGTATCGCTGTATGTGGAGAGAGTATCGCTGTATATATATATATATATATATATATATATATATATATATATATTTGTATATACAGTCACGACTCTAGTTATCGTTGGATTGTAATCCAAACTCAATTCATTTACTCATATATCTGTACATTTATATTTTCAATTTATTTTTTATCCCCTTTTGCCTCCCAAGTGTTTCTAACCCTCCAGTTTTCTGGCTAGAAATTTAAAAAAAAAAAAGGATGGACGTCATTGGCAGTAAATCTTCTACAGAAATTTCAATTTGTCTTTTACCCCTTCCCCTCCCCCCCCCCTTCCGCTCCCATTCCCTCCATCCCATTCCTTGCCTCCCACCTATTGCCAAGTTGCTTACTCACATCCATTGAATTTATTTAAAAAAAAAAAAGGTCAGATCAAGTGGATCAGTTGTTGACGTGACCTGAGGGCAGACCCGCTGAGAGGGAGGGGCAGGGGGGGCATATGCCCAGGGGGCCCGTCGAGTTTTTTTTTAGGGGCCTGGATTGAGCTGGCCAATCAACTTTTGAAAATATTATTATCAGCGCGGTGGTGGGGGGGGGCCGTGACAGCCCTGCCCAGGGGCCCGAAATTTCTGTCGGTGGCCCTGCCTGAGGGATGATGGTGTGGCGGTTAGATTACTGTACAGTTGTGGACTGTGCCGGTCTAAGGGTCCAAGTATCGGCGACGTTAATTCTGTGTAACCCCCCCCCCCCCCACTTCATGCACACCATGAATTTCGCACCGTCGACTACACGTTGTGGAGAAAGTGGAAGGCGCGACTGTAGGTCCAATTAGTGGTTCGACTATTTCATGCATGATCAAAAGACTAGTGTCTTTTAGCAGGACCGGCGTAACGGGGTGGGGGGGCTGGGGCTGGAGGAGGAGGGGTGTGTATGCCAGTTATGGAAAGTCGTTCTTAGGTTACGGGGGTGTGGGCTAGACAGAGATTCAGACATACTCGGGAGTAAAGGGGGGAAATATTTGGTGGCCTATTAGAATAGAATTTTAAATAATTGGGGCCCTATGAAAAACTTCACGTGGGCACGCACACCCCTGTTGAATCATACTTTTTTAGGAATGAGTACTTGAAAAGGGGGTCCCCTTTATCATAAAGGCCCATCGGCCGTTTGCCTTTTTTGGCCTAACCCATAAAAGAACGGCCCTCAAATTATGCAAGGCGAAGGTCCATCCCTGGTAACAAAAAAAAATCCTCTTCCCCCTCCCCCCCCCCCCCCCAACCTTAACGAGAAGCGCATCGGTTTTTTTTTGTTTTTGTTCAACTCATTTAAGTAGGTGTCAGAAAAAGAAATAAATACACAGGCGGCCCTTGACTTTCGCACATACTTGGGTTCCTGAAAGTGTGTGCGGATGTTGAATGTTCGAAAGTAGAGGGAAATATTAAATAACATAAACAGTACATAACCAACTAAATCACTTTTCAAAATGGCGATCATGACATTACAAAAACGATTTCTTCGGGAACAACAAGGGCGGAGAAAGACCGGGTATAGACCGGGTATAGACCGGGTATAGACCGGGTATAGACCGGGTATAGACCGGATATAGACCGGGAAATTCCCGTGGACCTGGTATACGGAAACAGTCGGAAATTACTGAAAGTGCTTCACTAGCGCTTTTTTTATGGATGATTCTGAAAGTAAAGTTCCCTTAGCCCTAACGGATCAGGGGGGCAGATGAAGTGTAGAATTCATCTGTTTCTATAACCTCGGCATATGAAGGGGTTGTGTCGTTAGCACAACGCCCAGCCGCCTTTACTTCCCCAACTTAAAGTCAGGTACCCATTTTTAAAGCTGGGTGGACGTGTGGGACGACTTTGAAACACATTTCGCCTGGAAAAATTCCCACCGAGGATCGAACCCAGGACACTCAGGTGGACAGACGAGCATCTACACCACTCGCCACCCGTCGCACTACGATTCTGAAAAGTACATTTTTTTGTTTTAAATGTTTGAAATAGCGAATTGTGCGAAAAGTGGAATGTGCGAAAGTCGAGGGCCGCCTGTATCTCTATCAATACATGGAATGAGCCCCCCCCCCCCAAAGATAAGCGCCACGTGAGAGGATCCACCAAATTTATTATGAACAACGTCAGCCCTGCCATTCCATTTAATGCGCGAGTCGTGGTCGAGTTTTAATAATAGGAATAGGACTAGACTATCTTGTTTCGTTTCGTTGGTTGTATGCCGGTGTTGTTGTTTTTTTAACCGACACGCTTACTGCTCTCACTGCCTTCCCGCCAATTCACATTCACAATACTGACAGACGGCGGCGTATGAATCTGTCTGACGTAAGGAGAGGAAACAAGGAATTTTATATATAAAAAGAGAAAAAGAGATAGAGACGGGCCGATTACGGCTAAACGCTTGTATCGTCTGTGTCCGTGTAACGCGAAGTTACGTGAGTTTAACTAGCCATGATGGGCGGAATCGATCCGATGTCATGGCCCGAATCGATTTCCCCGTTCATGTGTGACTGTGGTACACGTTTCTAGACAAATACGAGATGAGCAGACAAATAAAAAAAAAAGAAAGGGGGAGATAATATAAGAAACGGAAGATTGCGTTTTTTTGGATAAAAGAATAAGGGGAGAGAAGAATAGGAATTTTTTTGTTTTAAATGTAAAGAAAAGCCTACGGGGTTTAAGGGGGGAGTTATATAACAGAATTTTTATAAACGGATGATATGATCAAATAGGTTGATATCAGTCAAGGCCGTTGGTGTTATATAATTAAAGAACATGTTGCGATTATCGTTCTTGGATGTCACCAGGTATATGTGGACTTTGGGATTAGATTTGTTCCTTACATTTGTAAGTATTTCAATATTCCTTTTAATTTGTGTCGGTCTTATTCCTTTTTTATTCACTTTATTAACTGTGTAGTATTCTCATAGTGTAGTTGCGTGGGTCACGCGCATATGGTTGTGTGTGTGTGTGTCTGTGTGATGAGGTCAAGATAGTGGTCATGAGGTCAGAGTATGGTCATTTCTGGACTCAGTAAATTGTATTCATAGAAATTATGATCGGCTATTTAAAATCTAATGTAGCTGTTTGTAGAAAGTTCGAGTTGTTATGTAAGCAAGGTATATATAAGAGGCAGTTTATGAGTAAAGAGAAGAGGAGAGAGTCAGAAGAAGACAGCCGTAAAAAAGAAGTTCAAAGGAAGAATACGGAAGAATAAGTCATAGAGATAGTCTTGGAAGGTAAAGTTTATTGAATGAAAAGTGATATTAATTATACGATACGAGTGATTAGTTTCAATATATGTGATAATTCATTTCGAGATAATCGGATTGATGTTTGCATAGGAGTTTGTATTCTTGCATATCGGATTAACTACTTGAATATTTACTTGATCAAATTTCATATTGTGTAATTCGTTACATTTGATATGCTTAATTAAACAAGGTTATAAAACACTTCGAGGCACCGCAGTTGTTCTTCCTGATTATAACGTACTCGTTACATGGTGGTAGAGTATGCGTTACAATTATGTTGATAGCTGGTTGACATGTTACAAAGATAGGTCTGAATGCAGTGACGTAGTGGAGAGAGGGGGGGGCGGCAAGGGGGCATCATGCCCCGGACGTTACTCACAAAGGGGTGCCAAATGGTGTATATACAGTCGATTCCGCTTAATTGGGACACATCGCGACCGAGGCTTTTTGTCCCAATTAAGCGGCTGTCCCAATTAAACATACAAATTTACTATTGGCTTCTTGGTTTGGTTTCTCTCAGATTTGTCCCCAATAAGCGGCTGGCCCAATTAAGCGGTGTCCCAATTAAGCGGAATCCACTGTATTACATATAATATTATAAAAAAGATATTGTGCCCCGGGCGCGGGTTAAAAAGTCGCTATGCCACCGTCTGGATGGTTCGTTGTGTTGAACATATATCAAATTTTATTATTTCGTTGTATTGAACATATATCAAATTTTATTATTTCGTTGTATTGAACATATATCAAATTTTATTATTTCGTTGTATTGAACATATATCAAATTTTATTATTTCGTTGCATTGAACGTATATCAAATTTTATTATTTCGTTGTATTGAACGTATATCAAATTTTATTATTTCGTTGTATTGAACGTATATCAAATTTTATTATTTCGTTGTATTGAACGTATATCAAATTTTATTATTTCGTTGTATTGAACATATATCAAATTTTATTATTTCGTTGTATTGAACATATATCAAATTTGTATTATTTCGTTGTATTGAACATATATCAAATTTTATTATTTCGTTATAAATGGAACAATCTGATTTATGTGAGTATAAACTTATAAAAGATTCTGGCATTTAAAAAAAAATGAAACAATCCACGTTGGTTGAATTGAAGTTCCATTTTTTAGCTGCTTTGTAGGAAACCTAACATGAGAAATGTAGTAAAAGTATTGGAGGCCATTTTCCTACCTGTCATTTCACACGCAGGTTATGGTTTGATTCATTTAAAAAAATTAAATTAAGTGGGTTGTTTATTATAATAATATCTGTGTTCTATTGGTCAACAAAGGCAGATATAATTTTGGCATAGCCATGGGTGCGTGGGATAGATAACAGTGTCGGCTCGGTTAATGCTGAGGCCTTGTGCCAACTTGAATCCAAATTCTATTAAATTAGCTGTAACCCTGCAAAACCTTTTGCATAGAGTTATATCCCCTTAGGTCTGATCGGTAGGCTAGGTTATTTTTTGGTTTCGGGCAGATCCGATTTTTTCATGAATGTATTTTAAACTGGAATACTGTTGTATTAATTCTTTACTTTCGATTTAACGCAGGAACCCACATCGCTTTTATATATATTATTCTACAAAGATTTAAAAAGAAACAACACACCTATGGCGCCACAATAATACACCCCCCTTCCCTCATACATCTAGTTCAGGGCTACCTTGCTATACAACTATTGGCGGACCTGTCCCCACTATCCTCACCCCCACACGCCAACCCTTCCTCCCCCGCCCCGCCCTTTCGATATAGGTCCTTATTCAACAGCGTGAAAGGCTACTGCGATTGTGCTGCCGCGCACAGGGCGCTGAACTAGGTAAAAAAGAGGGCGCCGAAAGAGCGATGTTCAATGTTTGTTTGCACTCTGCATATAGGGAGGACGGCGCCCCCCCCCCCCAAAAAAAAAATGTAGCTCGCATAGGGCGCCAGAAAAGCAACGACTGGATCTTGGCCTATTGTAATGTTGTTGTTTTTTAAGACATCTTGTTTACCCATCTACATATTTTGACCTCAAATCTGATTAAAAAAAATTTTTTTTTTAAACTTTCTCATTACAAATTTTTATGACTTAATTAAATCCGTTTTAGGGAAACAAGCTTTAAGACATTCACATGAAAAAAATGATTACTAATTTCACAACGTAAAAAAAAATAATTCTTGAAGCTTTTAGAAAGAAAAAAAATAAAACAGAAACAATAGCGATATGGGCGTGTTTGGTTTCAAATGAGTGTTTATAGTGGCTCTCTGTGTGTGTGTTTAGTGGCTCTGTGTGTGTTTGTAGTGGCTCTGAGTGTTTGTAGTGGCTCTGTGTGTGTTTGTAGTGGCTCTGTGTGTTTGTAGTGGCTCTGCGTGTGTGTGTAGTGGCTCTGAGTGTTTGTAGAGGCTCTGTGTGTGTTTGTAGTGGCTCTGTGTGTTTGTAGTGGCTCTGAGTGTTTGTAGAAGTTCTGTGTGTGTTTGTAGTGGCTCTGTGTGTTTGTAATGGCTCTGAGTGTGTTTGTAGTGGCTCTGTGTGTTTGTAGTGACTCTGAGTGTTTGTAGAAGTTCTGTGTGTGTTTGTAGTGGCTCTGTGTGTTTGTAGTGGCTCTGAGTGTTTTTAGTGGCTCTGAGTGTTTGTAGAGGCTCTGTGTGTGTTTGTGGTGGCTCTGTGTGTTTGTAGTGGCTCTGAGTGTTTGTAGTGGCTCTGTGTGTTTGTAGTAGCTCTGAGTGTTTGTAGTGGCTCTGAGTGTTCGTAGTGGCTCTGAGTGTTTGTAGAGGCTCTGTGTGTTTGTAGTGGCTCTGTGTGTTTGTAGTGGCTCTGAGTGTTTGTAGTGGCTCTGAGTGTTTGTAGAGGCTCTTTGTGTGTTTGTAGTGGCTCTGTGTGTTTGTAGTGGCTCTGTGTGTTTGTAGTGGCTCTGAGTGTTTGTAGTGGCTCTGAGTGTTTGTAGTGGCTCTGAGTGTTTGTAGTGGCTCTGAGTGTTTGTTGAGGCTCTGTGTGTGTTTGTAGTGGCTCTATGTGTTTGTAGTGGCTCTGAGTGTTTGTAATGGCTCTGTGTGTTTGTAGTGGCTCTGTGTATGTGTAGTGGCTGTGTGTATGTGTAGTGGCTCTGTGTGTTTGTAGTGGCTCTGTGTGTTTTAGTGGCTCTGAGTGTTTGTAGTGGCTCTGAGTGTTTGTAGTGGCTCTGAGTGTTTGTAGTGGCTCTGAGTGTTTGTAGTGGCTCTGTGTGTTTGTAGTGACTCTGAGTGTTTGTAGTGGCTCTGTGTGTTTGTAGTGGCTCTGTGTGTTTTAAGTGGCTCTGTATGTTTGCAGATGCTCTGTGTATCTGCGTGTATGTAGTGGCTCTGTGTGTTTCTAGTTGCTATGTGCATGAGTGTGCTTGTAGTGGTTCTGTGTCTTTGTATGTTTGTAGTGGCTCTTTGTCTTTGTATGTTTATTTGACTATTGGTGATCGATCAATATTTCGGTCAAATATTCTAGGGAGTGAGGAGGACTAAAGATTTGCAAAATTTGTTTTTCGCCACTACATTTAGGCGCCCCCTCGCCCCGCGCCCCCAACCCCACACTTACAACTGTTGGCTGCACGCTGCTGCTGTTGTTGTTTTGGTGTTGTTGTTGTTTGTTTGTTTTAGTGCCAGCCTTAATGTTGTCATCGTGTATTGTGTTGCGTCATTGATCGAGACTGGATCTGTTGCCGCCACTGTTTGAACTGCTGTGATGCACAGGTTGCACCAGCTCGTGCAAGTGTAAACGTACACACGGGACAAGGTTGTTGTGAAGGTGTACTTGACAACCCCACCTCCCCTTCCTTTCCCCACCCCCTCCTCCTCCTCCTCCCACACAACCCCCGCCCTGGTTCATTGATTCCAAAACACTGTTACTGAGGAAAAAACGGGGGATTCGGAATAGAATAACGTCGAACCATAATTGTTTGTATGGAGGTGTGTTGAGGGGGGAGGTGAGGGGTGCGGGTGGAAAAAGCGATGAGGTCAGAATATATCGTCACGGTTTAAAAATAAAATTGGGAAAACCCGGGGTAGGTCTATTTTTAGACATTTGAATAGCGTTATTTTGATTTTTAAAAGCTGTTTATGGGTTTTACTTTCTCTCTCTTTCTCTCTCTGTGTGTGTGTGTTTGTGTGTGTGTGTGTTTATGCATTATTTTTACCCTTAACCGATGTGGTCGAATGAACACATCACTAGACATATATCTATAGCGCTTGCATACGTCCTTTCTGTGGGGGCTTATAGCGCTTGCATACGTCCTTTCTGTGGGGGCTTATAGACTTGGTGACGCCCATCTCCTCTCCACGTCGGCTGCGAATATTTCTGGTGTTAAAGGGGATTGAACCCTCTACCCTATCCATGTGAGTCGAGTACACTATTTGGCATCCCATCCATCTTGATCTCTACACGGCTCAATCGGTCTGCCTACGAAGCAGAAGGTCAAGGGTTCAACTCCCTCCCCCCCTCCTCCTCTTGGAGCATTTAGCGGATAATGATATTTTTGTGTGAGTAAGTGTCCTGAAATATTTTTACTCACTTTTGGACTTGTTCATTGTGAAGGCTCAAAGTTGGCACGACTTGTATATTTTTACCACACTCCCCATCCCCCTCCCCCTTCATTCACGAAGTAGAACGTCACAATCAATTCTCGATAACACATATTACACGCCACCCAGAGGGGGCAACAGTCCCAGATCTGTTTACATGACTAATTATCCGACTAATGTTGGGACTGTTTTATCTCAATGGTGGACAGCCTCGTCTCCACTAATGGAACTTCGTTGGAGTGACTAAATAGACCAGAATTAACTTCGTTAATATACATCTAACTTCGTTATAGAACATTAGTGTCGGATAAAACGTGCCGTATAAAGTGCATGTATTGTTTACATGATGAAATATACCCCTTAAAAGGTGTATTATGTTTAAACAATAACTCACCTAAAAGATGTTTTCTACTTAAAACTATACGCCCTCTAAAAGATGTGTTCTACTTAAAACTATACACCCCCTAAAAGATGTACTATACTTAAGGTTCCCAAATGATGTATACTATATTTCAAACAGCATTCACTTATAGCATTTGATCACTTAAAAAAAATATTTAGTTTGTAAACTATGCTTGGTTTAGGTCGAAATATCACTTAGAAAAATATTTTGTTCTATTCATAGGACACGCTTTCTCTAAACATCTTCTAGCAATACTGCACTCAACACAAACACTCACTAATCAGCTTCTTGTATTACTCCATTTAACACACTCTCTAAACGTCTTCTTGTATTACTCAACACAAACATTCTCTAAATAGCTTCTTGTATTTCTGCACTCAACACACTCTCTAAACGTTTTCTTGTATTACACTCAACACAAACATTCTCTTAACAGCTTCTTGTATTTCTGCACTCAACACACTCACTAATCAGCATCTTGTATTACTCAACACAAACATTCTCTAAACAGCTTCTTGTATTAGTGCACTCAGCACAAACACTCACTAACATCTTCTTATATTACCCAACACACTCACTAACATCTTCTTATATTACCCAACACAAAGACTCTCTAGACAGCTACTTGTGAACGATTTCTGAAGAAAGCGGGCTGTTACTTTTCCCTTGCAGTTCTCGTACACTTGCGTCTGATTGCTTCACCCATACAATTTGCTCCCTCTTCAAAGAGTCATTCCCATACTGCTCCGCTGTTAATGGTCATTTAAGACAAGCAATAAAGTGCCATTGGTGTGGCGTGGTCAGCGGTCTCATCGGTCACCGGAGATGGACAATGGCTACACAAAATAAAAATAAAAAAAACACAACCATGTTAAGTAATTGCAAAGGGAAGATGATGGGGGGGGGGGGGGGGACCGCTGGGGAAATCAGGCGCTTGCTATTGACACCACCAGAAGTGTCAGCGGCCGGCATCCAATCAAATTCTTATTTGACGGTACTTCCCAGCCAATCCCCACGCGACTTAGGCCGACCGATGAACCGTGAATGATATCTGCGTGCTCAGAATAGCCTCGATGTGAATACATTCTTCCCCCCTCTCAGTTTCAACCTTGTTGATGACAAGCCCCCCCCCCCCCCCGTCCCCAGTCAAAAGACTGCGCCAGGGGGAGGGGGAGTGGAGGCAGTAGTTAGGGGGACATTTGTCGGTCACAAGTCATGCTGATATTATACGACCTAAACATTAAACGCCGTGTAAGGAACCTAAAATTCTTTATGGTATCGATTCGTTACCAGTGGTTGCCGAAAATTTTAAAATCCATTTACCCAGAGTCTTGGGTGTTGAGGAGGTGGGGAGGGGCTGGAGTGTGGGGAGGGTGTGGGGGTGGGGTGTGGGGATCTGGAACTCATTACCTCCAAATTGTATTGGCTGTGGCGTTACCCAGGATTGATTTTTTTTTTTTGTTATGATTATTGTTTATATCGATGTCTATTAAGTTGTCTTCACACCCCCACCACCCCCACACACCCCCCACCCCATAGCAAATTGAATTCTTTACACCTCTATTTATTTTATGCTCGGATGGATGCTCCTGATTTATTATCCAGTACAGTATCTTTTGTTGTCTTTAAGAAATGTTTTCTACTTTTTTCTCAAAACGAGACCTCTTTCTACAAACATCCATCCGTAAAACGGGTCTGCTATCGACAAACACCTACCGTACAAACATCCACCGTACAAACACGTCCTTTATCCACAAACATTTACCATACAAACATGGCATCTATCTACAAACATCTACCGTACAAACACGTCTTCTATATAAAAACATATACGATACAAACACGTCCTCTACCTACAAACATCCACCGTACAAACACGTTCTCTACCTACAAACATCCACCGTACAAACACGTTCTCTACCTACAAACATCCACCGTACAAACACGTTCTCTACCTACAAACATCCACCGTACAAACACGTCCTCTGTCTACAAACATCCACCGTACAAACACGTCCTCTACCTACAAACATCCACCGTACAAACACGTTCTCTACCTTCAAACATCCACCGTACAAACACATCCTCTGTCTACAAACATCCACCGTACAAACACGTCCTCTGTCTACAAACATCCACCGTACAAACATGTTCTCTACCTACAAACATCCACCGTACAAACACGTTCTCTACCTACAAACATCCACCGTACAAACACGCTCTCTACCTACAAACATCCACCGTACAAACACGTCCTCTACCTACAAACATCCACCGTACAAACACGTTCTCTACCTTCAAACATCCACCGTACAAACACATCCTCTGTCTACAAACATCCACCGTACAAACACGTCCTCTGTCTACAAACATCCACCGTACAAACACGTCCTCTGTCTACAAACATCCACCGTACAAACACGTCCTCTACCTACAAACATCCACCGTACAAACACGTCCTCTACCTACAAACATCCACCGTACAAACACGTTCTCTACCTTCAAACATCCACCGTACAAACACATCCTCTGTCTACAAACATCCACCGTACAAACACGTCCTCTGTCTACAAACATCCACCGTACAAACATGTTCTCTACCTACAAACATCCACCGTACAAACACGTCCTCTACCTACAAACATCCACCGTACAAACACTTCCTCTACCTACAAACCTCCACCGTACAAACAACGTCCTCTACCTACAAACATCCACCGTACAAACACTTCCTCTACCTACAAACATCCACCGTACAACACGTCCTCTACCTACAAATATCCACCGTACAAACACATCCTCTACCTACAAACATCCACCGTACAAACACTTCATCTACCTACAAACATCCACCGTACAAACACGTCCTCTACCTACAAACATCCACCGTACAAACACGTCCTCTACCTACAAACATCCACCGTACAAACAACGCCCTCTACCTACAAACATCCACCGTACAAACACTTCCTCTACCTACAAACATCCACCGTACAACACGTCCTACAAATATCCACCGTACAAACACATCCTCTACCTACAAACATCCACCGTATAAACACTTCATCTACCTACAAACATCCACCGTACAAACACGTACTCTACCTACAAACATCCACCGTACAAACACGTTCTCTACCTTCAAACATCCACCGTACAAACACATCCTCTACCTACAAACATCCACCGTACAAACACGTCCTCTGTCTACAAACATCCACCGTACAAACATGTTCTCTACCTACAAACATCCACCGTACAAACACGTTCTCTACCTACAAACATCCACCGTACAAACACGTTCTCTACCTACAAACATCCACCGTACAAACACGTCCTCTACCTACAAACATCCACCGTACAAACACGTTCTCTACCTTCAAACATCCACCGTACAAACACATCCTCTGTCTACAAACATCCACCGTACAAACACGTCCTCTGTCTACAAACATCCACCGTACAAACATGTTCTCTACCTACAAACATCCACCGTACAAACACGTCCTCTACCTACAAACATCCACCGTACAAACACGTCCTCTACCTACAAACCTCCACCGTACAAACAACGTCCTCTACCTACAAACATCCACCGTACAAACACTTCCTCTACCTACAAACATCCACCGTACAACACGTCCTCTACCTACAAATATCCACCGTACAAACACATCCTCTACCTACAAACATCCACCGTACAAACACTTCATCTACCTACAAACATCCACCGTACAAACACGTCCTCTACCTACAAACATCCACCGTACAAACACGTCCTCTACCTACAAACATCCACCGTACAAACAACGCCCTCTACCTACAAACATCCACCGTACAAACACTTCCTCTACCTACAAACATCCACCGTACAACACGTCCTACAAATATCCACCGTACAAACACATCCTCTACCTACAAACATCCACCGTATAAACACTTCATCTACCTACAAACATCCACCGTACAAACACGTCCTCTACCTACAAACATCCACCGTACAAACACGTTCTCTACCTTCAAACATCCACCGTACAAACACATCCTCTGTCTACAAACATCCACCGTACAAACACGTCCTCTGTCTACAAACATCCACCGTACAAACATGTTCTCTACCTACAAACATCCACCGTACAAACACGTCCTCTACCTACAAACCTCCACCGTACAAACAACGTCCTCTACCTACAAACATCCACCGTACAAACACTTCCTCTACCTACAAACATCCACCGTACAACACGTCCTCTACCTACAAATATCCACCGTACAAACACATCCTCTACCTACAAACATCCACCGTACAAACACATCTTCTACCTACAAACATCCACCGTACAAACACTTCATCTACCTACAAACATCCACCGTACAAACACGTCCTCTGCCTACAAACATCCACCGTACAAACACTTCATCTACCTACAAACATCCACCGTACAAACAACGCCCTCTACCTACAAACATCCACCGTACAAACACTTCCTCTACCTACAAACATCCACCGTACAACACGTCCTACAAACATCCACCGTTCAAACACATCCTCTACCTACAAACATCCACCGTACAAACACGTCCTCTACCTACAAACCTCCACCGTACAAACAACGTCCTCTACCTACAAACATCCACCGTACAAACACTTCCTCTACCTACAAACATCCACCGTACAACACGTCCTCTACCTACAAATATCCACCGTACAAACACATCCTCTACCTACAAACATCCACCGTACAAACACTTCATCTACCTACAAACATCCACCGTACAAACACGTCCTCTACCTACAAACATCCACCGTACAAACACGTCCTCTACCTACAAACATCCACCGTACAAACAACGCCCTCTACCTACAAACATCCACCGTACAAACACTTCCTCTACCTACAAACATCCACCGTACAACACGTCCTACAAATATCCACCGTACAAACACATCCTCTACCTACAAACATCCACCGTATAAACACTTCATCTACCTACAAACATCCACCGTACAAACACGTACTCTACCTACAAACATCCACCGTACAAACACGTTCTCTACCTTCAAACATCCACCGTACAAACACATCTTCTACCTACAAACATCCACCGTACAAACACGTCCTCTGTCTACAAACATCCACCGTACAAACATGTTCTCTACCTACAAACATCCACCGTACAAACACGTTCTCTACCTACAAACATCCACCGTACAAACACGTTCTCTACCTACAAACATCCACCGTACAAACACGTCCTCTACCTACAAACATCCACCATACAAACACGTTCTCTACCTTCAAACATCCACCGTACAAACACATCCTCTGTCTACAAACATCCACCGTACAAACACGTCCTCTGTCTACAAACATCCACCGTACAAACATGTTCTCTACCTACAAACATCCACCGTACAAACACGTCCTCTACCTACAAACCTCCACCGTACAAACAACGTCCTCTACCTACAAACATCCACCGTACAAACACTTCCTCTACCTACAAATCACCGTACAACACGTCCTCTACCTACAAATATCCACCGTACAAACACATCCTCTACCTACAAACATCCACCGTACCTTCATCTACCTACAAACATCCACCGTACAAACACGTCTCTCTACCTACAAACATCCACCGTACAAACACGTCCTCTACCTACAAACATCCACCGTACAAACAACGCCCTCTACCTACAAACATCCACCGTACAAACACTTCCTCTACCTACAAACATCCACAACCTACGTCCTACAAATCTACGTACAAACACATCCTCTACCTACCAACATCCACCCGTATAAACACTTCATCTACTAACATCCACCGTACAAACACGTCCTCTACCTACAAACATCCACCGTACAAACACGTTCTCTACCTTCAAACATCCACCGTACAAACACATCCTCTGTCTACAAACATCCACCGTACAAAC
>JAGDYQ010000036.1:1967905-1987905 GCA_021962125.1 Bulinus truncatus | reverse complement strand
TATCGAATGATTTATTGGCTGATTTATCGAATGATTTATTGGCTGGTTTATCGAATGATTTTTGGGTGATTTATCGAATGATTTATTGGCTGGTTTATCGAATGATTTATTGGCTGATTTATCGAATTACTTATTGGCTGATTTATCGAATGATTTATTGGCTGATTTATCGAATGATTTACTGACTGATTTATCGAATGATTTATTGGCTGATTTATCGAATGATTTACTGACTGATTTATCGAATGATTTATTGGCTGATTAATCGAATGATTTACTGGCTGATTTATGGAATGATTTATTGGCTGGTTTAACGAATGATTTATTGACGGATTTACTGACTGTGCTTGTTATGTATATTCAAAAGTGTGAGAACCATTGGTAAACCAACTGCGTGAGTCCGTTTATTTCCTGACATACTAACAACGTAAACTTTCCTGTCAGAATTATTAATGTAAAACGCAATCAATACTTCTAGTGCAGCGGTTCTGAAAATGTTATGTTCCGTAACCCTTGTCTGAAAACTGTGTTTGTTTGTTGTTGTTTTTGCGATCCACCATTCAAAGAAAGATACATGGATTTTAAAACCATTATTATGCACATTATCTATTTATATAATAAAACCGTTATTATGCACATATCTATATTATAATAAAACCGTTATCATGCATAAATCTATTTAAAATAAAACCGTTTTTATTCACATATCTATATTTATAATAAAACCGTTATTATTTTTTTTTTATTTTTTTTTTTTGAACGACCCATTCACCCACGATCTAAAAGTAGGATCGCTATCCACACTTTGAGAACTACTGTCCTAATGAAATGTTCAAAGCGTTCTATCGTGTCTGGTGTGGGCTGGGGAATGGGATGTGCAATTCAGGTCAGCTTGATCCAGGACAACCTGACCCCAGTGAATCAGTGCAGAAGTTTCTAGTTGTTTTTTTTTAAGTCGTGTCCCGCTACACGTTGTTTTCTCTACTCTGCGCATGTTCGCATTTAAAAAAAAAATAGTTGTATGATCTAAGCGATTATAATTCTACCAGCTGTACCCTGCAAAACCTTTGCATAGAGTTATATCCCCTTAGGCTTGATCGGTAGGCTAGGTTATTTTTTGGTTTCGGGCAGATCCGATTTTTTTCATGATATTTTAAACTGGAATACTGTTGTATTAATTCTTTACTTTCGATTTAACGCAGAGCCCAAATCGCTTTTATTTATATAGATACATCTGTTAGTGTCTTAAATATTTATCTTGTATTTTGTACGTAGAGTTTATGTAATTAACATGTGGTGTACATAGTGTGATGACGAAAGTCAGCAATCTATTGTTTATATGTTATATATATATATATATATATATATATATATATATATATATATATATATATAATATGTTTAATTTCTGTCTCCTTCTAGTGGTGAACCATGGAGCCCTTGTGCAACGACAGGACGCAGCAGGTGGTCAGGGCCGGTAACTCCGGGGGGGACGTCGCGGAGGACATCGGCGGCGTTACCTCCCCCGCAGATGACAGCTGCGAGCTGTCCCTGAGCGACAGCTTCCTGTCGCAGACCAACAGCAGCGTCGGCGGGCTGACGCCCCGGGGCGGGCTGAACAGGCGCAGCACCACGATCGACAGCTTCAGGAGTGGGCTGTCCTCCCCGTCGTCCGAACAGGGTCAAGGGTCAAAGTTTGGTCAGGTGAGTACTGTGTTTCCTGTTTGATGGGAGGCGAGGGAGGGGAGGGGGAAGGGAGGCTGCTAATCGTTCTGCAGGGAGCAGGGAGTCAACAATGATAACATATAAGATATAGGAAAAAGTAGATTATCACCTGGGGTTCCCTTCCCCTCCTCCCTATTGCCAGAATGCCCCCCTAGAAAACATCGCTACATTTGGTGCTTATGGTAATAACCAGAAAAATGCACTTAGGTCATTACGAACATTAAATTATCATTTAGTATAAACTCCCAAAATGGATTTCATAGACCGTCCATTAGAACGCCCCTGTTTCCAAACGACAAGTCCGAGTGGGCGTACATACCCTTTTCGTTGCCTGGAATCGATCGCGTAACCTCTAACGGGCAACTTTGGCCAGCATCCTCAAAACACCACTTAGACCTTACCCCCCTCCCCCCCCCCCCATCGGTGTGACGTTAAAAGACATCAAGAGCAGTCAGTACACTCCCACATCAATTTAAACGACTGTGATCAATGAAGGAACTTAATTTGTTGCTGTTAACGGCCCGTGAATTCCCCCAATGTGAGATCCATTTATAGGCAAACAAACAAACAAACAAAACAAAACAAACACAACACAAGGGGCTAAGCAAGTAAACAATGCAACCATTTTCAGAAAATAAAACCACAACGAACAGAAAAATATTGGCTAACATTTTTTTTTCTATTTTTTTTATTTTTTTTTATAATAGTATGTCCGTATAATTGGCTCGTTGGACAAGCACTACCCTCGAGTGAGACGCACCCGGTAGTAACTTGAGTTGAATCCACTAGTCTTCGGTATGATTTAGGTTTCTGTTTTAACGAGAAATATAAAAAAAAATATAGAAGGAAAAAAAAAACAAACTTGGTTTACCATCTCAACGAGATCATCAACCGCGTCATCCCATATCCCTTGCCCCACCCACCCCCTCACCAACCCAAAGATATGATGAGAAATCGACCCACGGCGATCCTCTGACTTTTTTCTCTCCCCCCCCCCCCCTTCTACCACTGCCTGACTCCAAGGCGAGAGTAATTCTGTTACAAGCCCCGAGACCGGGTCATGGGAGTTGACTCTCGTCGAAGCTGATTTTTAGTTTTCTTCTAGTAGTACCATCGGTTATCTCCCGTGAATTGTGTTTATCATCTTACAGTTCCATGGTAAGGGGACTTAACTTTTGGTGACGACACACACACACACACACACACACCGACCCCATAAAAAATAATGTAACAGAAGCTAGACGAAGTGTTTTTATAAGCTTTCGAATTTATTTAAAAAGTTTGTGTTTTTTGTCTGTTCCATTTGTTTATTTCTCAGTTATGAAAACATCAGAAGCGTATCTTCAGATGGGGTGTATCTGTCTTTTTTAAAATTATTTTTTCGGCTTTTATTCAGGGTTTTTTTTTCCTTCTAAGTTGTAGCTGTATGTTTGTATGTATGTAATAGTATGTATGTATGTTAGTGTGTATTTTTTTTTCTAAGGGCTAACGGGGACCCTACAATTACTTTTGACTAGGACCGAAAACATCTCTTAAAGTCTCTTCCTGGGGCCTCGATATCCATTTCACCGTAGATTATCTATTGTTTTTTTTTTTTATCTTTGTTCTTGATGTAGAAATCAAGAAGGTGTATTGTAATATAAGGCATACATATCAACAAACAAACCTACATTAATTTACACACACACACACACATACACACACACACACACACACATACACACACACACACACACACACACACACGCACCCTTATTACGCGACTGGTGACCTCCGCATTTTAAAGATGGTTCCTCAATCTACCGCAAAAAAAAATAAAAAAAATAAATACTACAGCGCGGAAAATGATGCGCCTTGTTGGTGGTGGCAGAGTAATTGCCGCGCAAGATGAAACGCCCCCCGCCCCCCTCTGCACCCCCGCAGCACCCGTTCAACGCCACAATGAATGAGTATTAATGAAGCCCAAATAACAGGCGACGTTTAACAAATTATAAATGGTATGATATTTTTGTATTTGAGTAAAGTCGAGTTTTGTTCGAAGAATTTAAAAAAAAGAGTGTAACAAGTCGCATCAGAAAATAGTTCTGTCTGCTGTTGATGGCATCAGAAAATAGTTCTGTCTGCTGTTGATGGTTTATGTTTGGTCACAACTTGAGAGCACACACCAAAACAAAAACAAAAAATAACGTTAAGTTTGTCCAGAATTATTCCATTCAAGTATTCGATCCTCTATCTCACCAAGAAGTGCTCACGTATGCATGCGCGCAAACATCCAATACACACACATACACACACACACACACACACACACACACACACTTGATCCATTCACCTTTCATGTATAATTCGAGGAATCACTTTTTTCTTACTCTCTCTCTCTCTCTCTCTCTCTCTCTCTCTCTCTCTCTGTCTTACTCACTCACTCACTCACACATACACATTTGCACACACACTACCACATGAAATAACACACATTAACATTATTACGCTAACACCCGCACACCCCCCTCCCCCACAAAAACACACACGCGCTAACATATAACATTCACACTTCACCAGTGAATTTCACACGCACAAACTCACGCACACACATACACATACATACATTGTTTGTTTGTTTGTTGATTTTTGGGTGGGGGGAAAGGGGGGGGGTCTTTTTTTTTCTTTGCACACAATAAATTCAACTTTTAATTATTTTTTTTTAGCCGAAAATAATTTTCGCTTCCCCTTTTATTTTTAATCAAAAATCTGGCAAAATTACTCTTGTCGTCTTATTCTGTCTTCGCTGACACCTCCCAACAGACTTTCTGTCTCTCTCTCTGTCTCTCTCTCTCTCTCTCTCTCTCTCTCTCTCTCTCTCTCTCTCTCCCTCTCTCTCTCTCTCTCTCTCTCTTTCTCTCCCCCTCCATCGTTAGGTATACAACCAGGCATAATGTCCCTTTGCTCGGTTGATGTAAGTCTGCAATTTTCCTCACTATAGATCTACTCACTACCAATATACCAGACGTAAGTAGTCCGGTCTTTTTTTTTTGGTGACAAGGGCGAACTACTCCAAAGAATGTAATGAAAATAGTTAATTAGATTAAATCCCCTTTCACTTTTTTGGGTGACGGGACCCATGCGGAAGTGTTTTGACTTCCATTAATGTTTACACATGTTCAAGAGTACGTCTGTTTTTGTTATTACTTTTAGTAAACTCATTTTATACTATTTTATAAAACTCATTCCAACACACAGATAGTCTCTTCTGGAACTTGCTACATCCTAAACGAGTATTCAGTAGTTTCCCACTCTCGATCAAACCTTTCAAACTGTCATCACAAAGTCTTTAAGTTTAAAATATCACCAAAACAAAAAAAAGGGGGGGGGGGAAAGAAAGACAACTCCAGATTGTAAGACGTCAATACCAAAGATTTCAGTCCCTTGTCAAGAAACCATTTTCAGACACACGATTTGTAACTCGGCCAGATGTTGTGTCTGAAAGTCACGCGATCCCCGGGTCTATATTTAGAACATCGTTTCATTAACGTATTTATTTATTTTTTTGGTCATCCCCAGCAGTGCTGTCGGCAGCCACGACCGGCCAGCGAGACCAAAGACTTGACCGGAAGTGACCCTCATCGGCATCATCAGCAGCAGCACCACCACCACCAGCACCATAGGGCTTCACTCCAGCAGAGCTCCCCTAACATCTACGGTGCTGCAGGGGCGCAGGGCGCGGTGCAGACGGCTGTGATGGTGTCGCAGCGTGGTCTGAAACATAAGGTATTTACGTGGGTCAATCAATTGGTCAGTGAATGGTCAGTGAATGTTTGATAAATGCTTTATTAACGTTCAATTGTTGATCAACTAGTGCTCATGTAACTGTCAATTAATGTTCAGTTGATGGTCAATTCATAATATTTTAATGGTCACTTGCCATTCAATGGTCAATTAATGATGGTCATTTAAGAAAAGTAGGTGTGTTTTTTACGCATTAATACTTTTAAGCCATTAATTATCCACACATTACTTATTGAACACGTACAATTTTGAACGTATTTATCATGTATTAATCAAATAATGATCATGTATTAATCATGTAATGATCATGTGTTAATCATGTAATGATCATGTATTAATCATGTAATGATCATGTGTTAATCATGTAATGAACATGTATTAATCATGTAATGGATCATGTATTAATCATGTAATGATCATGCGTTAATCATGTATTAATCATTTATTGATCAAACAAGAATTTGTCCTTTGAACTCTACAATAATATCTTATACACAAATATTGTTATTTAATCACCATTTTTTTTAATAAACATCCATTACCCCAGAACTATTAATGGTAACTCATCTATCGCTCAAGTACCGGTTATGATAATATCAATCATTCAAGAAACATCTACAAAAATCCATCGTTTAAGAGAAAATCATTCATTCCGATATAAAAGGAATATCTCGGCCGTATAGCGTCCAGCTATTAAGACATCCAGTTAGTTCAAATTATACGGTTAATAAAAAAAAGCCTGTATTCCTAATAAGAATTATATTTTTTAAAGCTAAGTCTGGGTTCATTTGGATGGAAAGCTATCTAATCTAATGGACGTAAAGGCATTCATTATTTAGATTTATTACAGTAATGTTAATCTTTTGACTTAGTTCAACCATCTTATATCTATTAGTGAAGGGTTCAAACCTAATATCTTTCCGTTGTCGGTGTCATGTAAACTGCAATGTGAGCCCGTTTTAGCTTTGACCCACTTTGAGCTGAAACCCACTTACGAAAACTACTGCTGACTCAAGATTAAAATTTGACATTATTATTTGACCATGGGCCCGCCATCCCCCACCCTCTCACTCGTGGGGTCCAGCGGCCTATACCCAGCGGCTTATACCCAGCGGGTATGGCCATGGACAATATTCAAAATGTACTCAAACAAACTGTCACGTTAATATTTCAGCCAACCTTAACCAGTCCGTTATTTCTATTTCAAATATGAAAACGGGAGATGAATTTATTCCATAATCTCTTATGAAAAAAGAGGGAATGAAATCAGTTACGCCGAGAGGGGGGGCCATAGCCAGGGGGCCCGCATCTGTAAGGGGGCCCAGCCGCTCCGACCATGTCAATTTTTTCACGACTTATTGTTTATTAAGGGGCCCGCAATGATGTACTGCCCAGGGGCCCGTGTTGGATCTCGGCGCCACTGAATGAAACCATGGGCCCCACTGGGGGAAGACGATCCCTAAACCATGTCCAAAGGCTTGACTCGGCCTAGACCCTTTTCTTCTTCAGGCGCTGACCAGGAATGACCTTTTACGATTAGATTTAAATCTGTCACTTCCCCTTATAGATAGCTGAGACGGGTGGTCGTGTGGGGGGGGGGGTACAGAGCAGGGAGAGCGTTGGGATTTTTTACGATCCTGGGGAAAGTCCCCAAGTCGACCCAGTTTTTAAATGGGTACCTGACAATAAGTTAAGGAGAGATGGGGGGGGAGTAAAGGCGGCTGCTCGTTGTGCTGACCACACAGCCCCTTCATACGCCGAGGTTACTGAAA
This sequence comes from Bulinus truncatus, assembly GCA_021962125.1. NCBI lineage: Eukaryota > Metazoa > Mollusca > Gastropoda > Planorbidae > Bulinus > Bulinus truncatus. The sequence continues at coordinate 1,980,625 of JAGDYQ010000036.1, read as the reverse complement.
TAAATGAATTCTACACTTTTTCCGCCCTATGAGCCCTGAGAGGCATAAGGGAACTTTACTTTAGTATATACTTATGGCTAGCTAATACAACAACGTCATGTTATGTAAATATCCGATATTCGATTAATTGGCAAATCAGTTGCTTTAAATTCGTCAAATATAACCTTGATAAAAAGCATCAACATTTAAGAAAAATATTTGATTTTCGAATGAAGTTGAGTTCAATCAAGTAACGGAAAAGAATCATAAAAGATTAAAATAAGAAAATTATCTGCGCTATATGTTCACAAAGTTTAAAACGTTTGCTATATTCACTTTCTACTTCGCATCCTTCACTCAACACGTTATAACATTTGCTACATTCACTTCCTGTCTCGTTTCTTTACCAGGTCATACCCTGTGCAGCATACACCGACAGCTGCAATGAGAAACAGCGCCTGCTGTCCAGCCCCAAGCACTCCAGTTCGTTCCCTGTCTTGAAGAAGTTCGCCATATCCGGATCTACCTACAGGTCCGTTGTGCCGCCGGATATAGAGAATATGTTCAACTCGATGTGCCATAGAAAAAGTGACGGGATGGTCTTCCATACAAGTCAGATGCTGCCGTCAACAACACTGGTGCAAAGCTCTTCTTTCCTGAGATACATAGGTACCATGTGTTGTTATATTAGTGAATAGATAAGCACCAACATGTGCAACGACGTCTTGATGGGGAGGGGGGGTACATAACATAAGGCAACTATAATGGTCTCTACTGAACGCAGGCAATAGCTGTATAAAACCCATTCCAGTTAAATCGGTGCGTTAGGGTCATTAAAGCAACCAGTGCCTTAGCGAGCTTAACTCGCGCCCGGGCACAATACCATTTAAATACCATTTTAATACCGTTTTAATACCGTTTTAATATCGTTTTAATACCGTTTTAATACCGTTTTTAGAGCCCCACATTTGAAAACCATATAGTATCATATGTAAAAATATGCCATTTGGCTCCCCGATGTGAGTAGCGCCCGGGGCAAGATGCCCTCCCCCCCCGCCCACCTCTCACTACGCCTATGGAGGTAACCAAATCAAAGGTTGAAAGTTAATGCGTCAATAAATTATGGGGGAGGGGGGGGAACGGGTCTTGTATTCTTTGTCTCCCCCGGACAATTCCCATTTTAATGAAAGGGGGCCCCGGGGCTGATTATTGCAGGGCTGAAGACTTGGAATGCGGTATCATTTTTAGCCTCTCGGCAAGTAAAAAAAAAGAGAAACAACACTAGCTTTGGGCTCGGCCTCATCTTCTATGGGTGACCATCAATGAATACACACGCACTCTATTTGACTATCTTCTTATAGTTATTTTTTGTATAAATGTAATCGCTGCAACATCATTTCATTAAAGAATTTTAAAACCCCCTTCATCAGGGCCGGAGTTACAATTTTAGGGGCGGGGGTGGGGCCTAGGCCGACAAAAATTTGAGGCCCCATTTCGAAAAATAAAAAACATTGCTAAGTTGTTTGTTTTTTTCATACTACTTAACATTGTGGGGGCCCTTAATTTCGCTGGGCCCTATAGCCCATGGTCCAGTCGGCCTGTCTTTAAATCCGGTCCTGCCCTTCGTGTCCACACACACATGCACACATAAAATGCATCAAAGGCCATGGTCATGGACTAATTCCCACCAAGTGACCCCAGGTCAACAAAGATCACTGCGGTCGCCGGGATTTATACCTGCGAGTTATACGATACCGGTAGGGTACACAACCCTTTCCTCCCCCCCCCCCCAACCACTAAGCTCGTCTTGTTCCTAGCAATCATGGAAAAAACTTCAAAAAAATAAAAATAAAACAGTGAACGGTATTGATTGTACCACTCTAACCCGCCAGTCAGACATTATTCCGACATATCACAAATCAACCAAAGTCTGGTGGAAAGAAAAAAATAACAAATAATAAAACAGAATTTAAAAATAAACAGAATTCTAATATTTCGATTGAATTTCCGGAATTTCTGATGTTTTCTGCGTGATAGTTTTTTATTGGTTAGACTTTAATGGGTTTTTATTTTTTAGTCTGTAGGCTGATAATTAAAAAAAAAAATTTGGTTCATTTATTCATATTTTGTTTTTTTGCTGTTAAGGAAGTATTAGACAAACAGCGTTGTTCAATTTTATTTAATTTTTGAAAAGATCAACAATCAGAAATAGTGGGCACATATGGAGAATATGTACTGTAAATAATATGTAGAGGGAGAGAGAGATAGAGAGACCTTAGGTATCATAAGATAACAGCTTAGATATCAGGCCCGTATCCAGAGGGGGGGCTAGGGGGCTGAGTCCTTCCTCCCCGTTCATGACCTGAGCCCCCCGTTCATGATTTGAGCTTTTTTGACAAAATTTTAATAATAAAGGCTATAAAACATCAATCATTTTGTTCAATAAATCAATAATAATAAAAACTTAAAAGTTTATATTTTGGCAATCATTCAGGCTATTTTATTTACATATATAGCTTATCTAATTTTTGGGCATAAATGATTGAATCTTATTGAAGTTCACTTCTGGGAATTTCGGGCAGCATTGGCATTTGGTGCTTCAACAGCCGTGTGTGAGAGCAGTTTCTCAACCCTCACACGAATGCTCACCCCATATCGCAGATCAATGTTACAAAAGCGTCTAAGCAATCTTTTCCTGCTTTTCCCGAAATGTCTGTCGATGGGCCTGTTCGCAACCTTGTAATAGATTTATATATTGATATCTTCTGAGGACAACTAGCAACTTAAATAAGTTAATAAAATAACATTGACTTCTGACTTCATTTTTATAAATATGTATAATAAAATAATAAAGTACAAACTCCGTGATTTCTGAATGATGTTATTTAATTTGCAAATTTACTTTTTAGCAGAATTAATTTTATTTTAAATTTTATAAGAAATATCACACAAATAGCTAAGCTATATTCGTGCATCTTTGTCGTTCTTCCCGGGTTGTACGTTAAACAAACAGTATAATAATATAAATCAGGTATCTATTATGTAACAATTGTGTAGCAGAACAAATGGTCAATATATTTATAACAGGAATTAGAAATTGCTCAGCCGCAATAAATTTTTATCATTAAAACTCTTTATTATTTAAATTATTTTTAACAAAAACTGCAACATGCCATGCATTATTGAAACGTAGTTAAAATTATATATTTCTAATTAATAGCTAAACAATCGGTACTAAAATGCACCATTCCAGTTATGGAACTGCAAAAAATTTCTTGGGGAGGGGACTCACTGAGATCCCAAACCAATCCTCCCCGTTCGCAAGCTTTCGGCGCTTCGCGCCTCCATTTTTGCCCTCCCCCCCGAACATTTCTTCTATCCCACCAGGGGCGGATTTAGGGGGAGGGGCTGGGAGGGGTCATGCCCTTCCCCCTGTTATCGCAAGTTTAGGTAATATATCATTAAATTATCGAAATATTTTTTATTCTAAGACCAATTTTCAACAATGAAAACAGTTTTGCCCCCCCGGGGGTCAATGTTTTGCCCCCCCCCTCGTCAAATTTGTCTAGATCCGCCTCTGTGCCCCAGGATCATTTCTTCGGCACGCCCCCCCCCCTGAAAAACATTTCTTCGCCCCCCCCCCCCGAAAATGTCTTCGCCCCCCCCCCAATCCAATATTCCTGGCTACGGGCCTGCGTGATATGATAACAGCACGATGATAACAACTAATATAATATATATATAAAAGCGATTTGGATTCTGCGTTAGATCGAAAGTGAATAATTAATACAACAGTATACAAGTTTAAAATACAATCATGAAAAAAAATCGGATCTGCCCGAAACCAAAAATAACGTAGCCTACCGATCAAACATAAGGGGATATAACTCTATGCAAAGGTTTTGCCGGGTACAGCTAGTAATAAATAGATATTGTTTTACAACATAACCAAACTAGTGGCTAAATTTTGAAGTTCATCGATTTAACTATATAGTGAAACAATTAAAACCAATTTTTCGTCCAAACATTTTTTTATTAGATTTGTTGCTTTTTTTTTGCCAAGGGGTAGTAACTGAAGCCTGTAATGCAGGTGACTTCCCCTTAATTCTGTATCCAGAACTGTCTCAACAAATAACGCTTCTGAGCTATGTCCGAGAGTGTTTTCGATGTGCTCCCCTCTCCACCCCACCCCGTGATAGCTAACAATTTGGGATTCATTCTTCCGAGATTGTCGTATATGGTGGGGTGAGGGGTAGGGGATGGGGAAGGGGGTGGCGTCAGTGTTGCCCTTGGGCGGGATCTAAAAGATATTGTTGCTTTATTCCCGTGTCGTCCAAAAAAGTGCCTGAGGACAAAGTAAGCTTCACGCCAGTATTGTTACCGCTAATTGCCCTGAATCTTCAGGTTGGACAGGGGAGGTCACATATTGACCAACACATTACAGGTACGCCACTGTTTGGCGACAAGGATATGTATCTCTATTCTAGTTGACTTTAATTCAGCATAATGTATTATTTATTGAAATAATATATAATACAGGCGAAAGACTGAAACCTCCCACCAAGAAAGGAACGGACCTCACCAATTCTTTGAAGCGGTCAATCGAGAGCAATGGACGAGGCGCTGGACAGAAGCCGGACAAGGAACCGGCCATTTCAAGGTTAGCCTTTAATAATAGAAGTTTTGTCTATTTTTTCACATCTAATTTTGATTGCGAAAGGATTTTTTTTTTTTGGAATGTTAATGAAAGTGATTCTGTTAATGACCTGATTATGTTTGTGAACCGAAGTATCACTGAGCTAGCCATCCTTCGTGTTAATGTTAATCAATTTGATGATGTTGTGATAACACTCACCTTGATCTGGTGACGGACTGTCATGTGCCCATTTCAGCTGTTCTCGAAACAACAACAACAGCCAGAGTGAGCAGCAAGACAACCGTATGAAGGGAGGAACCAGGGCTCTGCTCATTCAAAAGGTAAGACTACCTCAATGATTCTCTGTCTGTTTGTCTGCCTGTTTGTCTGTCTGTCTCTTTGTCTGTCTCTTTGCTCGTCTGTTTATTGGTCTCTTTGTTATACCATGAGTTATTTGTCCATCTGATTCTAAACGTTTGTCTGTCTGCTTGTCTCTTACATCCTTGTTTGTCTACCTGTTTGTCTACCTGTTTGTCTGCCTGTTTGTCTGCCTGTTTGTCTGTCTGTTTGTCCGTCTCTTTGCTCGTCTCTTTATTTTCTCTTTGTTATACCATGAGTTATTTTTCCATTCGATTCGAACTGTTTTTTCTGTCTGTTTGTCTGCCTGTTTGTCTGTCTGTCTGTTTGTATATCTCTTTGCTCGTCTGTTTACTGGTCTCTTTGTTATACCATGAGTTATTTGTCCATCTGATTCGAACGGTTTGTCTGTCTCCATGTCTCTTACATCCTTTTAATTGTCAGTCTATTTCTTGTCTTCATTTGTCTGTTTCTTCATTTTTTTTTATAATGTTGCTGTTTTCACGTCCTTCTGTTTGTTCAGCAAGTGAGTGTTTGTGTGTTTGAGTTCATGGGTGCGTTTTCAATCTTTCTACAAAAGTAATTCAACTTTTCTTTGTACAAACAAATTCGTTGTCTTTTTGTAAATCCCGTTTCGTTATAACGAAATCTCTTTAGTAAACTTGAATTATTTCTGCCATCTTTTTTACTTATTTAACTTTTCTTGACATATTATGATCGAAACAGCTTGAGATAAAAAGAACATGCTTCTAAAAAAAAAATTGCAATGTTTGTTGTGAAGACCATGACTAGTAAAAAAAACAACACTATCGGTACATTTTCTGTCTGTGACGTTATTTTTAATGACGAGAACTTTATCTCTTAGATTGTATAAAAAATCACCATGGTTACTGTTTATGCAGTGCCATTCTTTCATCTCCACCAAACATACAGAGTGATAATATCATGGAGACACCACGGGAGACATGGAGGGGAAAATTTCACCTGAAAAAATCCATTGGTTGGCATTTCCGTCCAAGTTCTTTGTGATTTGTCCTTTTTTTTTTGTAAAACAGAAAATAAAACGGGTTTCATTTATTTTGAACTCAGTCGAAAGTCTGTATTTTCTAACAGGTGCGTAAATATCAATATTAAATCTGTATTTTCTAACGGGTGCGTAAATATCAATATTAAATAATCAAAGCTGGTAAAATTTTCTTTTTTTTATACCTTATTTTTTTCTTTTTGTCTTCTTACATTCAAGCTAAATAAAAGGTGGAACGAACGAATAAGTAAATAAATAAATACATGTTATGTATGCCATGGATATAAATCGATAAAACTCTATCAAGAATATTAATTTAAACTAACCGCACTGTGTATAGACGCTAAGGCCAGACGAGAACAAGAGAAATAAAGAAAACCAAATATATATATATATATATATATATATATATATAAATATATATATATATAAAGGCCAAGCTATTTATTTATTTGTTATTCAATAGCAAACAAATGCTTAGTACGTTTTTTTGTTTTTCTTTCAGAGAAGAGTGGGGGAGGGGGGGGAATCGCGTAACGGTCTTATCCGAGACCACCAATTCACGAACATGTCCTGTACATCAGGGTATGCTCAAAGTACATACATTGCACACAATAATTTATTGTTATCTATGTGTAGCACAGCACAAGGCCGGTTCCACACTCGTGGGTTTGGCACAAGCATAAATTTGGGAGTGGAGCACAAATATTTGGGGGCCCCAAAGCTAATCGATCATTCTTATGATTAGTCCTCAATGGCCCCCCTCCCTCCCCCCCCCCCATAGCTCGCTGGGATGTTCATTGTCACAGAGTTGACTGTGTGCTCTGAGGGTTTTGAATGACTGTTATGGTATGTATGAGCAGGGGAGAGCATGATTGTGTAACTGTAGTTATGTGCCCTGTGCGTGAACAGTTAGTTGAAGTCCAGTTAGATATGCTATGACCCTGGTACGGTGAGGTCATGTTAATAGGTTGAAATAGTGGAAGTGGACAATTAGTATTTCTGATATTATACTGTGCATGTGCTAATAAAGTATTAGTGTGTATCATTATCATTAAGGTATATTGTTGTTGTCAATATTGTGATATATACACAGCTGATGAATAATATGTGTGTTAGCTAAAGGGCTCCATTTCGGTGATAATACCGTATCAAATTTGATGTATTATGGCCCTGAAGATACTTTTTGCCTTGGGCCCTTAAAGAACATTTCTCCGCTTGCTAGAAATAATGTTTTTTTTTTGTTTTAAATACCACTTATATAGGTTATATACAAATCAATATAAAACAAACTATTTATAGAACAGTTCAATACATTTATTTTTCTAATAATAAAGAAACCATTGATAATTATTAAAAGAAAAAAAAAACCCATAGGAAGAAAACAAAACCCAGGACAAAGCAAAACAAAAAACCTGCTTGTCTGCAGGTCTCGTGAATCTTCTGATTAGAACGAATTTTTAATGAATCGGATCGTGGCAGTGATTCGATTCATTTAAATAATGAAGGAAATCAATACCCAAGGAAATCATTAAGTGGGAAAAAAATTTTAAAAAGAGAAAGAAAAAAACTAAAAAATCCTCAAAGTTAAAGATAATTTTCTAGTTAATGTTGTTGTTGTTAATTCCCTTATTTTGAAAAAGTCCGTCTTTCATGAAATTGTATTTTATACCTGATAATTTTATTTTGGTCATGGTGGAATTAGAAATGAAAATAAAAAAAAAATACTCCGCACTGTGATTGGTTAATTAAATAAAGATAAAGGTCACGTGGTGAACAGGTTCAGTACATGTACTTTGATTGGCCACAAAAAAATGTGGAGAAACATAGGGATGAAGAGATGCGGGGTGGTGCTGGGGGGGGATTGGGGGGAGGGGGTAGTTGAGGGTCATTATGATGCCTAAAAAAATGCTGTTCAGCCCAAAATACTGGGGGGGGGGTCATATGTCCAGCCCAGTTAGACCCCTCAGCCGCGTCGTAGAACTGATGATGTCTGGCTTAGAATTGTTATGGCTAGCTAGCCTGCTTAAGCCGTGGCTTAGGAAAATACCTAGCACCTCTGTTGAAAGCCGGATCCCAACGACCACACTGGGTATCACCGATATTTTTTTATAAGGGAGATAACTGTCAAAATATTTATGTACTATACTTTTACTAGTCATACAAACAACAATGTTGAAATAAATAAATAATACTTTATAATTTATTGTATATAATAAGTGAATATAAAGATTTATGTTAAAAATAATAATAATAAAATAAAAGTTTAATTAAATTAAGAACCAATTTAAAAAAAAAATTTAAAAATACAAAAATGAGTTAGATTTCAGGTGTTATTATATTAGGCCACTTGCAAATTAAATATAGTACCACCCAAAAGCTCTAGTCAAATATTGATTTATTTAATTGACAGTCTGAGTCAATTAAATTTATGTGTGTTGTAGTTTCATATAGATATATTGGCATGATATTCGTATGAACACTCCATCCTGATCTGAGAGACATACCATGATCTACGGGGGATAGATCATAGGGGTTCTCTAGTCAGGAAAAAAAATTTCTTGCGAGGGTGGTGGTACTGTGGTCAATGAGGACTATCCGAGATCGCAGTATTCACAGCTGGTGGTCTGTCCGAGTGGCAGGAAAAAACCCCTCGCCTTGCCATTCTGGACGATCAGCAGTACACGCACCCTGCTGGTCTGGCCGGTTTTGGGCAAGGAATAAAACCCATCTTTCTGCCATCCCGGCAGATGATAGCGGGCACACTCACCCCGCCGCTCTGTCGGGATGGCAGATGTGCATCAGCGCCGCCAACAATGCTGGTGTGGTAGGCACACTACACCCTACCATACTGGCAATGGCGGCGTAAGAAAAAAGAAAAAAATTAATAAAAAAAAAATGTTTTATATAATTTTTGGATGCGATTTTCGTAATCGCTTTAAAATGACATGAATTAGTAATTCCGAATCTCCCACGGCTTGGAAAAGTTTTTGGTAGCTTGGCTTAACATTGTTTGTGGCGGCTTACAGCTTACAGGCTTCGTGGTGGCTTACGGCGGCTTAAGACGGCGGCTGAGGGGTCTAAGCCCAGTATCCAGCCCAATGTCCAACCCCATGTTCAGCCCAATATCCAACCCAATATCCAGCCCAATTTTCAGCCCAATATCCAACCCAATGTTCAGCCCAATGTCCAACCTAATATCCAGCCCAATGTTCAGCCCAATATCCAGCCCAATGTTTAGCCCAATATCCAGTCCAATGTCCAACCCAATGTTCAGCCCAATGTCCAACCCAATATCCAGCCCAATGTTCAACCCAATATCCAGCCCAATGTCCAGCCCAACTTCCAGGCCAATATCCAACCCAATGTTCAGCCCAATGTCCAACCCAACATCCAGCCCATTGTTCAGCCCAATATCCAGCCCAATGTTCAGCCCAATATCCAGTCCAATGTCCAACCCAATGTTCAGCCCAATGTCCAACCCAATATCCAGCCCAATGATCAGCCCAATATCCAGCCCAATGTCCAGCCCAACATCCAGGCCAATATCCAACCCAATGTTCAGCCCAATGTCCAACCCAACATCCAGCCCAATGTTCAGCCCAATATCCAGCCCAATGTCCAACCCAATGTTCAGCCTAATGTCCAACCCAATATCCAGCCCAATGTTCAGCCCAATATCCAGCCCAATATCCAACCCAACATCCAGCCCAATGTCCAACCCAATGTTCAGCCCAATGTCCAACCCAATGTTCAGCCCAATGTCCAACCCAATGTTCAGCCCAATGTCCAACCCAATGTTCAGCCTAATGTCCAACCCAACATCCAGCCCAATGTTCAGCCCAATATCCAGCCCAATGTCCAACCCAACATCCAGCCCAATGTCCAACCCAATGTTCAGCCCAATGTCCAACCCAATGTTCAGCCCAATGTCCAACCCATTGTTCAGCCCAATTTTCAACCCAATGTCCAGCCTAATGTCCAGCCCAATGTTCAGCCCAATGTTCAGCCCAATGTCCAACCCAATGTTCAGCCTAATGTCCAGCCCAATGTTCAGCCCAATGTCCAGCCCAATGTTCAGCCCAATCTCCAACCCAATGTCCAAAGCAATAGCCCGCCCAATGTCCAACCCAATAGCCCGCCCAATGTCCAACCCAATATCCCGCCCAATATCCAACCCAATATCCAGCCCAATATCCAACCCATTATCCAGCCCAATGTCCAACCCAATGTTCAACCCAATGTTCAGCCCAATGTCCAACCCAATGTTCAGCCCAATGTCCAACCCAATGTTCAGCCCAATGTCCAACCCAATGTTCAGCCTAATGTCCAACCCAACATCCAGCCCAATGTTCAGCCCAATATCCAGCCCAATGTCCAACCCAACATCCAGCCCAATGTCCAACCCAATGTTCAGCCCAATGTCCAACCCAATGTTCAGCCCAATGTCCAACCCATTGTTCAGCCCAATTTTCAACCCAATGTCCAGCCTAATGTCCAGCCCAATGTTCAGCCCAATGTTCAGCCCAATGTCCAACCCAATGTTCAGCCTAATGTCCAGCCCAATGTTCAGCCCAATGTCCAGCCCAATGTTCAGCCCAATCTCCAACCCAATGTCCAAAGCAATAGCCCGCCCAATGTCCAACCCAATAGCCCGCCCAATGTCCAACCCAATATCCCGCCCAATATCCAACCCAATATCCAGCCCAATATCCAACCCATTATCCAGCCCAATGTCCAACCCAATGTTCAGCCCAATGTCCAACCCAATGTCCAGCCCAATATCCAGCCCAATGTCCAACCCAATATCCCGCCCAATGTCCAACCTGTCAATCAATTAAATTTATTTTAACTTTCATTCCCTGGTTCTCATTTCATCGTGCACATTGGTCGTTTATTAATTCGGACTTTTTTTATTTTTGGTTATTTTGTCATAGTACTCTTACCGATCAAGTGTCTTATTAATGGCGGGTGGGGGTGGGGTCGGGTGGGGGTGAGGAGGGGGTGAAAGGAACGCTCGGAAAAGTACTTAAGGGTTGCCACGTGGTGTTAAAATTACATGGTTGAAGAAACTGAAATGTCTAAACCTGTAGTCAGGAGCTGCAAGTCCGGCTTTTAGTGGGAGTGAGGGTAAAGCCGGACTTGCATTTTATCGGGCCCTGATATTATTTAATTAGACGAAATATCGTACTGGTACTGAGCAGGGCCGAAGCTAGTCACTGCGGTGCACTGTCTGAGTTTTATTTATTTGGCGCCTGCCTATCGTAGATAGATAGATAGATAGATAGATAGATAGATAGATAGATAGATAGATAGATAGATAGATAGATAGATAGATAGATAGATAGATAGATAGATAGATAGATAGATAGATAGATAGATAGATAGATAGATAGATAGATAGATAGATAGATAGATAGATAGATAGATGGATAGTTAGATGGATAGATAGATAGATGGATAGATAGATAGATAGATAGATAGATAGATAGATAGATAGATAGATAGATAGATAGATAGATAGATAGATAGATAGATAGATAGATAGATAGATAGATAGATAGATAGATAGATAGATAGATAGATAGATAGATAGATAGATAGATAGATAGATAGATAGATAGATAGATAGATAGATAGATAGATAGATAGCCGCATATAATAACATGTTTGTATTCAACTGTTTTATTGGTTCAGTTTTCTTTTCTATGTTTTCCCATTTTCTGAAAAGTGCCGAAAAAATATTACTGCGCTCTTTCGGCACCGCCCGCCCCCCTCCACCCCTTTTTTCTAGTACGGCGCCCGGTGCGGCCGCACGACACGAATGTACCCTGTCCACGGCACTGGTATTGTTAAATTTATTGGCTAGAGCGTCACCTAGGCTTTCACCCAGTTTACGACATTATGAGAGGCGTCGGAAGGGGCAGCATCGTACGAGAAGCGACATTTCACAGCGAAATCTAAGAAAAAGAAAATTTGGGGGGGAACTGGGGGGGGGGGGGGGAGGGTGGGGGAGAGAATGACATTTCAAAGATTTGAATAAAGTTGCAGCAAACTTAGAAAATCCAACCGCGTGCTGCCGTTTTATGCTGAAGTATTTCAGGTACAAGGATACGCATTCACTTGTTGTTGCGGAATTGTTATAATTATGCCGCTTATTTCTAAATTCAACTTTTTTTAAATTTTACTTTTATGAAATTGTTTTTTTTTTGTTGCGATATTAAGTAAAATTTAAAAAAAAACAAACATTTTTTTTGTATTTACGCCACCCCCCCCCCTTTCATCTAACTGACATAGGGTTGTGTCCCTTTTTAGCTGTCATCAGTTGCCTTCCCCGTGTCACCCCGTCCTCTATCTCTATCACACTCCCCCCCCCATTCCCTTCCCCTCCCCCTCCCTTTCCCCTCCCTCCCTGCTTTCACCCATCGTGACAGCCAGGTCTTTATATCATTGAATGACGTAAATAATTTGGATCTGAAGACTCGTGGTGTCTCAATCAATACTCCCCCCCCCACCCCACAATCCTCTCCCCCCCCCTGTCACTCCTCCTCCTCCATCCATAACGAGGGTTACAGACGGGGCATCAGGGCTGTTAACGTGAGGGCCTCAAGAGTTCAACCTCGTTTGTCTTTTTTTTTTGTTTTTTGGTCACCCCGCCCCCCTATATAACTGGTTAGTGAGTTTGGGAAAGTGCGGAGATTGAGAAGGAAATAGAAAATAACAT
>JAGDYQ010000036.1:1912905-1962905 GCA_021962125.1 Bulinus truncatus | reverse complement strand
TGTAGCACGACGACCAGCCGCCTTTACTTCCCCAACTTAAAGTCAGGTACTCATTTAAAGCTGGGTGGACTTGGGGACCTAAACCAGAACATGAAAAAATTCCAAGATGCTCAATGATATTCGAACCCGGTAAACTTTATAATAAATTTTTAAAAATTAAGAAGCGTAACTCTTAGTTTTCATCTTATGCATCTTTTTTTCATTATTACCTCCCTTGCAATACAAACCTGAAAATCCTCGAATTACATATTTTCAGTTTGTCTTTCTTCCCCCTCTCTCTCTCTCTCTCTCTCTGTCTCTGTCTCTCTCTCTCTCTCTCTCTCTCTCTGTCTGTCTCTTTCTGTCTATCAGTCTGACTATCGATTTATCTATCAATCTGTTAGCTTTAATAAAATGATTATGTGCTTGCGGTATGTCTAGTTGTTGGTGATGTCATAGGCTTGACCAGCTGCGCTCCGTCACTACAGCCGTATTATGATTGTAGCTCCAAGTTAATATTTTTACTGTATTATTATTATTTTTTCTTTACATTTAGTTTACGCAATCCTAAATAAGTTCTTAAAATTTCAAATAAGTTTCTCGAAATAAAATGGAAAATGTTAAAATTCCCAATATTTTTTTTTTTGGAATGAAATTATGGTTCATTTCCATATTTCATTGTGGAACTTTTACATAGGAATATAGGCTCGTGGAACCCAATGTATTGTGTCTGCAGTCACTTTTCATAAACTCGCGCTGTTTTGTATGTAAATAATCTCTCTCTCTCTCTCTCTCTCTCTCTCTCTCTCTCTCTCTCTCTCCCTCTCTCTCTCTCTCTCTCTCTCTGTTCAATATCTAAGCCAGACTTGTAGCGGGACGGGAAGAGGGGGTTTGAGGGGGGGGTGTATGCTTAGAGTACTTATGTGTAGGATGAAGACCAGGGGAAGGGTGTGCTCAAGCTATTCGAAACGCGGGTCACATTGGTCTCTTACTTTAGACAAGATGTTCAAGGGGCTGATTGATAAAATGTTTATCACATGAATTAACTGCACACGTCATAAGACACAATCGTCTGGCCCCTGGAAGAAAAAGAAAATATTGCTTAAACGGGGCCCCCTAGTTTGCCCTGAATTAGCCCACCCCTGACATTGCCCACCCCTGACATTGCCCACCCCTGACTTTGAACAATGACACATTGTTTTTTGTTGTTGTTTTTTTTTTCAAAAGTTTAAAACACAAACTTTACATTTCTTATTGAAATTATTTTACTGTTTTATCTTTGTTTGCTGCCTTTCTTCCTAATAAAAATTTTACGACAATTATTTCTCAAGGTCTTATTCCGTGAATCAAGACAAATAAACCAATTATGTCATTTGTTTCTCTTGATTCCCGTTAATGGCGTGTGTTAATGGGTGTAATGTCCGTTGGAGCATGCGGACTTGAGACCAAACAGCGCATGCGCACACGTTTCTCCTCCCACCTGACGGTAAGGTTGTCCATTAGCTCCACTGTAAAATAAAGAAGGAGAGAAAATTGTTGAGCTAATGCAACGGTTATTAACTCGACCCCGACTGACCCTCCTCCTACACATCAGACAGACAAACAGACAGACAGATGATAGATAGATAGATAGATAGATAGATAGATAGATAGATAGATAGATAGATAGATAGATAGATAGATAGATAGATAGATAGATAATGATCTGCGTGGACAGCGATCGAACCAGAGAAACGTCACCGACATTCGCTATGCAACGAACCGGAGAGCTCAAAGTTGGGAGTTCAGCGCTCTACCACGCTGCCATTTTTTTCACACACCACCCCTCCCCCACCCCACCCCCATGTTTTAAGCTTGAGTTGAGGACGATCCTCACTCAGTAAGGTGGTCCAGACCGGGGGGGGGGGCTACTTGAACAATGTCACTGACCTAGGCCATCATATGGGAAGTGGGTGACGTCATTTCCCGATATTGCTAATGAAATGCCCAGTCAGTTGAGTTGATGGTTAAATCTCTGCAAAAGAACTACTGACCGTTGTTGTCACACTGGTCATACAATAAACAAACAGACAAACAAACAAAAATGTTGCTGTCTGGACTTTGTTCGCCGCTGTCCGCTGAATGGACAGTTCGTATTGTTGTACCATCTCTTGATTCAAAACCATCGATCAATAGGTCTACAGTCTGTCCACGCCTTCGCTTGTTTAGTTTTATTTCAAAAATATCCTGACATGACGTCACTTCAGCAATCGTGACTGACATCTTCATTTCTCCCTATTTTAAAAAAAATGTTCATTTGAAACAACAACAACAAAAAAAAAAAAAGAAGACGTGGCCAGATTTTTCGTTAATTAAAGGAAATTCTATTTAATCTCATTAATTGCCAGTTTGTTCAACTGTTCTTCCCATTTATTTTTAAAAAAGATCTCCTCCACGTCACAGAGGGAGTGGTAAGAATAATAAAATGAAATAAAATAAACTTAAGATAAGACTTTTTTAAAAAAACCTGACCAGTTGATTAGTCTGAAATGAAAGGTGCATATTTAACAGAAGCACTGGTCTAATTGACTCGAGAAATCGATAAAGCAGATGGAACATGGCGGTTGTGTCTATAGCGACAGTCGGGATAGATAGTTGAGTGCATGAAGATGTAGAGACGGTCTGTGGGTGTGTTGTAAGGATAAACGGCTGTCTGGTGGGAGGTTGAATGTAGGTGGGGTTTAAGAAACTTTTGAGCAAACTGTTTTAAATAAAAATAGAATGTTCACCTCTCAAATGTTTGACTTCTCAAATGTTGATTTCTCAAATGTTCATTCTCAAATGTTCATTTCTCAAATGGTCATTTCTCAAATGGTCATTTCTCAAATATTCATTTCTCAAATGTTCATTTCTCAAATGTTTGACTTCTCAGATGTTCATTTCTCAAATGTTCATTTCTCAAATGGTCATTTCTCAAATGTTTGACTTCTCAGATGTTCATTTCTCAAATGTTCATTTCTCAAATGGTCATTTCTCAAATGTTTGACTTCTCAAATGTTCATTTCTCAAATGTTCATTTCTCATATTTTCATTTCTCAAATGTTTGACTTCTCAAATGTTCATTTCTCAAATAATCATTTCTCAAATGTCCATTTATCAAATGTCCATTTCTCAAAACAGATAGTAGAAATTAAAAGACAATATTACCAAAACTACAATCAAATGTGAGGGGATAAACCGGACATCCTTGCCACGGCCTAGATCGTTGACAGTGACCACTGGTGACCTGTCAGTGACCGGAAAAGCTGGTCAGGTCAAGGTCTTCAACTGTCAGAGGAGTTCTTCCAGTCATACACACACACACACACTCATTAACACTAAAACACAACACACACACAAACAAACAACTACGGTCACGTGCTAGAACTGTCATCCATGATAGTTTACGGCCACCAACTGCCAAAAAATATACTTCACAAATGTCCAAAAAATATACTTCACAAATGTCCAAAAAATATACTTCACAAATGTCCAAAAAATATACTTCACAAATGTCCAAAAAATATACTTCACAAATGTCCAAAAAGTATACTTCACAAATGTCCAAAAATATACTTCACAAATGTACAAAAAGTATACTTCACAAATGTCCAAAAAATATACTTCACAAATATCCAAAAAGTATACTTCACAAATGTCCAAAAAAATATACTTCACAAATGTCAAGAAATATTTTGCTCGTGTGAAAAAGAAAGAAAGAGAGAAATCTATCTAATGTCAAAAAAGAGTTTAAAAAAACAAAACATAATGAAACTTCAACCATGTTTTTATTTCACCCTGCAATGATTAGAGCTAAACCACGTGACTAACTTACCAATATATAAATATACTAGCTGTACCCTGCAAAACCGTTGCATAGAGTTATATCCCCTTAGGTTTCATCGGTAGGCTAGGTTATTTTTGGTTTCGGACAGATCCGATTTTTTCATGATTTTTATTACTATTGTTTACGTTTGACTGTTTTAAACTGGAATTCTTTACTTTCGATTTAACGCTGAACCCACACCGCTATATTTACATAGATATATAGCGAGAACTGTGGAACTAGTAGATTCAAAGTATGTTTTTAGCATATCCATTCATAGTTGTTGTTTTTATTAGGGAAGAGGGAGGTAAGCAGTAGGGATGGGGCAGACAAAGCTACTCGTGTATGGGGCCCCATATAGAAATATTTAAAAAGGACTTCAAATATAAAGAGGTCCCTTTGGCAATGGAGGTCAGTTAACTCATTTTGTTTACGCAGTGTAACGGACCTGTCTCAGGGGTCTACCCGGGGCTCCAATGTCCGTCTTGTGGGCTGTAACTGTCGCAGCTAGGAACGGAACCTTGACCCTTGGATGGCACGACATAGATTCACATCCACTCAGCCACCAAGTCTTCCAAGTCCCAGTGGCACCCAGTGCCGCCGAGAGGGGCGGCGGGGGGGGCAATGCCGAGGGGCCCGGCTAGTTTTAGGGCGAGTTTTAGGTGCCCGGACTGAGCTGGCCAATCAACTTTTTGAAAATATTATTATCAGCAAGGGGGGGGGGGCCCGTGACACCCCTGCCCAGGGGCCCGAAATTTCTGTCGATAGGCCTGGTGGCACCCACCTCAGTCCGACAGTAGCTCACAGTGAGACCGAATGAGGTCAAGAATTGATCCACAAGTTGGGTCTTCTTGTATCATTCAATCCAATTCTGAGCTCCGATAGAGCTGTGAGCTTCAGTATTCCATTGCAAAAATAATAATAATTAAATGTGCTGGGATTGACTGGACATCTCTGCCACGGCTAAGAGCAGAGACCATAGATTGCAACTATATTTATAACTCATTACAATTCTTCTCCTCCTCTGAGAGGAACTCTAGGCTTCACATCAACAGTGAGCATTGCTTGCATCTGCAGCCGTCGTAATTCACACACAAAACCCGGAAAAAAAGATTTTTTTGTTTTTAATTTTAAAAGTTAATTAATTAAATGCAGTTACGGATTGTGTGTCCGTGTGTGTGATGGTGTGTCCGTGTGTATGTTTCTGTGCAATTGTGTGTCCGTGTGTATGTATGTATGTATGTCTGTGAGTTGACCTTTTTTTTTTTCATTGTAGCGATGCGAGAAAGACTCACAAGAAAACATGTATTTTTTTTTTTTTATTGTTTTTTTCAACTCTCTTTCTCTCATTTTTTTCATTTTTTTTTTGTTTCTGGGCTAAAATCGAATAAATCTTTCTTTACACGCCTGCTACCTCCCCCTCCCACCCACCCCCACTATTCCACCACCCCCCCACCCCCGCTTCCCCCTGAAAACAACTTTGCTATAGGCGATCTGGTTCTGAGCTTGATGAAAAAAGAGAAGAGACTATAACCGAGTCTCTTGTATTTGTTTGTCTTCTCGCTGTCTGTCCATCAAACAGAGGAGGTGGAGAGAGAGAGAGAGAGAGAGAGAGAGAGAGAGAGAGAGAGAGAGGAGGGGAGGAATGAAGAGTTGAATGTGGGATGGATGTAGAAGATCGTTTTATTTGATTTTTTTTTTCCTCCCTTTCCTCTTTCTATCTTTTTTTTTTTATTTTTATATTTTTCTTAATTCACTCTCTCAGCCTGTCCTCCATTCTCTCTCTCCCCCTCCCCCCCCCCCCCCCCGCCATAAGACCCATCCACTCCCGCAACTCTACCCTTTAACGGTTTCCTCCCAGAACACACCTCCTTTTTCCCATCCTTTCATCGACTTCCGGTACCGCCTCTCCTTAGATCCGGGGCCTCTTGTGTTTTATCGACAATTACATTAACAGAGAAGAGGGTTTAGCGAATATATGTAAGGGAAGGTGACTCGAGCAGTACATGGCACTTTATGTCTGGGCTTAAGGTTTCAGACCTATGTATGGGCGCGGGTGACATTTGAGGGGGGAAAAATAAGGGAAAAAAGACAAACTTCAAATGTTAGTATTAAAGGAAAATTATACACAATTTATTTCGAGCTACTAATACGCTTTCTTGCAGATCGATTCTCTTGAAGCGCAGGAGTGTATGTGTGGCAGTGTATGTGTGACAGTGTATGTGTGACAGTGTATGTGTGGCAGTGTATGTGTGGCAGTGTATGTGTGACAGTGTATGTGTGACAGTGTATGTGTGACAGTGTATGTGTGACAGCGCATGTGTGGCAGCGTATGTGTGGCATCGCATGTGTGACAGTGTATGTGTGACAGTGTAAGTGTGATAGTACAATAGTGACAGTGCAATAGTGACAGCGCATTGTGACGGCTTATGTGTAACAGCGTATATTGTATGTTGTGACGGTGTATGTGTGACAGTGCAAGAGTGACTGTGTAAGTGTGACAGTGAAGGCAACTTGAAGTTGTTTAGGGTATTACCAGGGCTGTTCTCAAACCAGCGCCATTCACGGCCACACTAATTAACTATGTTCGCTTTCTTGCGACAGACGTGTAAAGCCGAAATTAATTGTATTTATTCTTGATTAAGGAAATAATGATTCGACTTCTTGGGTGCACCATTTCTAATTAGGGGGGCCCCGAAGAAAATTGATTCGTTTGTTTTCTTTTCTCCGGCGACAGTTTTTTTCACTTTGATTTTTGTCTTTAGTACGTCACTGCGTTTTATTTAAAAATAGAAAAAACCAGAGTAAACCATGAGAACCATTGGGGGCGGGGGGGAGGCAAACATTCACCAATGTGTACTAGTTAATTTACATAGTGACATTTCATTTTTCAGTTCAATGTGTATCTTTTTTTACCCCCCCCCTTCCCACCTACATCCCCCCCAACGCGCACTTTATAAGACAGGTTTGGAATCAGCCATTATGGTCAGAGAATGCCCATCTAGTAAAATGATTTATTCTACTTTCGAGCAGAAATAGTTTGTAAACCGACCCATTTTTGTACCGTGCATACAAAATTAGCCAACAGGTTTAACCTGCACATTTTATCCAAAAATAAGGGAAAAAAGAATGACAGCTGGTAATCGAACCCGGCACCTTCTCCTTGTTTGACAAACGCTCCACCTTCTAGTCAGCGTCACGTCCACGTAAAGCTTCGCCGCTAATAATAAAAAAATCAACTGCGAGAATACGACAGGGGGACATAAAGCGAAATAAAGTCACCGCGGAACGAACGTAACTATGCATCATATATTTTGAAATGTGTTAGCTGTTGCTAAATGTGAACGACTTTGGGTCAATATTTTCATAAAGTTATAGAATATATTTCCTTGATAATTGATAAAATAATTATTTGCATACATACTTATTTATATACAGTGGATTCCGCTTAACCGGGACACCGCTTAATTGGGACAGCCGCTTATTTGGGACAAATCTCAAAGAAACCAAACCAAGAAGCCAATAGTAAATTTGTATGTTTAATTGGGACAGCCGCTTAATCGGGACAAAAAGCCTCGGTCCCGATGTGTCCCAATTAAGCGGAATCTACTGTATATATATATATATATATATATATATATATATATATATATATATATATATATACATACATATAAAAAGGTTAATATATTAATACTTGCTGTGATAGTCAGATAATATTAGATACAGTAAAAATATCATACATTCCCATTTCGTTCGTTTCCGTCTCATACAACCGCGTCAGATACATTCCCATTTCGTTCGTTTCCGTCTCATACAACCGCGTCAGATACATTCCCATTTCGTTCATTTGCGTCTCATACAACCGGATCCCATAAGCGCCCTAAATACGTCGCAAAATTTATTTTTATCATACTTTTTTTCTAACTTCTGTCTTTTTCATTTGGAACGAAACTTATTAGATTACTCTTCTTACATTTGACAAATTCTCCATTCACCATCGGTTCTATCACACCTGTTCATTCACTATTTTTGCAGCATCCGGTACACAATACACATTTTTGTAAAATGCGAATCCTTGACAATTTTGACGCGATCTGAAACCTTTCGTATCGCAAAGAAATGTCGAGGTTTAACTGTAGACTTATTTATTCAGGTCACAAAGAAGAGGGAAACATCCCAACCTGTTCGGCAACATCTAAGAAGATTAAGGCTTAGGATTTCAAAGATAAAAATATATTAAAAGGCAAAAAAAAAATAACGTCTTCCAGTTATCTCAATATGAGGACGAACTCGGTCTCCTCCACCCCCCTGGGGGTAAACTGGGGGGACATAGATGGGAAATCAACAGAAGGACAGCCATCGGTGACGATAGCCCGGGTCTTACACACACGCGGGGTTGGGGGTTGCGGGGGGGGGGATAAGAAGGGGTGGAAAAGAGGGGAGGGGTGGGGGTGGGAAACCATCAAAATAGAAACTGTGAGTAATAAAAGAGACAACTTCGTAAAGAGGGGAGAGAATAGTTGGCGCTAGAAGACACTCGGTTCTCTCCTCATGGCCATGGGTCAATAGCTCTGTGTACATAAGAGTTCTTCCCACTTGGAAATAAAAAATCTATTTTTATTCTCTCCCAAGTTTTGGAATATTTCGAAAGTTTCTCAGGCGCAAATTTTAGAGAATTTTTTTTTTACAAATAACAAGGAATCGAGTTTATTTTAAATATTTTCATTATTTTAAATTCATTATATAGAAATACATTATTTTGGAATGCAAAAGTAGAAATTGTGTAATGTGCGTCTGTTTATAAATTATTTATGTTTATAAAAGATGAGAGCTATTTATATTTTTTTTTTTAAAATCGATTTTTCTAAAAAAAAAAACAAAAATAAAAAATCAATGTGTGTAAACACCGTGACATGCAACTGTCATGTTAATACCTACTAGAGCTGTTGACAATGAATTCAGAATAGAACAAAAAAAAAAAAAGGAATAGGCCCTGTCTTAAAACCTGCGGGGGTTCGATTCTGATAAATATTAAACA
This sequence comes from Bulinus truncatus, assembly GCA_021962125.1. NCBI lineage: Eukaryota > Metazoa > Mollusca > Gastropoda > Planorbidae > Bulinus > Bulinus truncatus. Next base: position 1,954,041 of record JAGDYQ010000036.1, on the reverse strand, counting down.
CACAAAAAAATGTGGATTTGGATGTTGGATATATGTTATGGATATATGTTATAGTGGTCCAAAGACAAATGAAAACTAGCCGATGGTCACATTTAGGATCGAGGTCTCGATTGTAATCAGACTGTACAATGGGCTTTGAAACTCCTGCGTAGAAGCCTCAGGACCGATTCTATGGATAGGCGAATTAGGCGATATCAACAAAATAGGAATGCCATATGCAATACTCCATATCTTTAAAAGAGATAACTCCATTATAAATAATGTTTCCTTTTATCATTATGACAGAATAAAAAACTCATTATTATTTAATTTGACTATTTTTTGACTGGCGTATGTCGGCTTGAAAGCAATTTTTTTTTCAACTTAGTAAATCGCTTGATATACATTACAGTAAACCAGATAGAAGCTGTTATTTTTTATTTATTTATTTATTGGTACTGCATACATGTAGTACACGTGTACATCACTTTTGTATCTGTCATAGTTTATTTAATAGTATTAAACACTCTGAAATGTAGGCCTACAAGAATTTTTCAAGTACTTTTATAGGCTGGTATTATAACGTGTACGTCTACAGCACTCACAAGTACTTTTATAGGCTGATATTATAACGTGTACGTCTACAGCAGGGAGCGCCCGATATGCCTTTTTACCGATAGTCCGACACCGATATTTTCCCCCAGCATTTTTACCGATACCGATACCGATATTTTCTTTTTAGGGACTGTCCATTATTTATGTCAACAATTTTTTGGCGATTTTTACCTCCCCCCTCCCCCTTGTCAACAACTTGTCAAACTTCCAGAGACCCCCCTATAAAATTACGTCAACATTTGATTACCCCCCGCCCCCCCCCCCCCAAAAAAAAAGGTGGCTTCCAAAATGTTTATGTGGCAAAATTAGTAGGAATATAGTTAGTTTGATTAAAATACTGAATGTTAAGCGAGTGTGTAACACAGAACTACAAACGCTGCTTAATTTTCCTATTTATTAAGTAATTATATTAAATTTAAAAAAGTAACATTGTTGACGTCAACTTTTCTTGACCTCCCCCCTCCCCCTTGTCAACAATTGTCAAAAATTTTTTGACCCCCCCCCTGTTTTGTTGACGTAATTAATGGACAGAGCCTTAAGCAACAACAATGCCAAACACTTGTTATTCTCGTGCTATATGACGTATGTCAACCCATGTTCACATATTTTGTAACACTTCGCCCACGCGTGTCTTGTTTACCCCCCCCCCCCCAACTTCCCATCCCAAAAAAAAATACACACAGATGTTCACTAATTGTATCATTCAAGGTCATACATTAGAATTAAGAAATGCCAATCCTATTGTTTCAAGGTCATATCTCTGATGTAGACGTGACAATTTCTGTGTACGGGTTTTTTTTTTCCTTTTTTTTTAAATCTTGTCTGATCTGGTTATAGAATTGGGTTATTTACTGATTTTTTTTTCTGCAAGTCTGTTGTGAAAAAAAAAACAATGTATCGGCAGCCAAAAAACGGCCGGTCCGATAGTTAACACATAGTGCCAATATCGGTTCGACTATCGGTCGCTCCCTACAACAATCGGCCGATCCGATATTAACCGATAGTGCCAATATCGGTCCGACACCGATACCGATCCGATTATCGGTCGCTCCCTAGTCTACAGCACTTACCAGTAATTTTATAGGCTGGTATTATAACATGCACGTCTACACGAATTACAAGTACTTTTATAGGCTGGTATTATAACATGCACGTCTACGGCACTCACAAGTACTTTTATAGGTATTACACTGAGTATATGCATATATATGAATGAAATTGTGTACACCTATGTACCGTACTAGCTAGGGTGAGACCGAACTGTGTACAATGACCCGCCCCCATTCCCCCCCCCACCCCCGAGGCCGGACATCTTTATGTAGAACACATGTACAAATCAAGTGGACAAAGTTCTTCCTGTCCACAGCCCAGCCGACTCCTGGTAAGCTGCTGAAGAAATTACAAGCCTGGTCAGACCCCCCCCCACCCCCTCACAGACCCTCCCTCCCCCCCTTCCTGCCGCTTCTCTGTCGCCTCGTTAGCCCTAATCGTTCTGTATCGATTTAATTGACTCCCTCCCCCCCCACCCCAAGGGATGTAAGACGCTACGCTATGGGTCAATATCTTAGGGGGGAGGGGATGTGTTCTGAGTTTGATGGTGTCTACATCGTGATGATGTGTGTTCTGCCTGACATCCTTTGATGTTCAAATCACCGTGGTGTGATGCATGTTTTGGAAAAACCTCATGCAGCGACAAGAAAGTCATCGATGTCAGATTGTTCTGGCTGTGAATTCGCTCGCAGTTGGTTAAAATGCCGAAAGCTGAAGTGTAATGCTGGATTATATTCTAATAGCTGTCGGTCTGATGTAAATGTCACATTCAGCGATGTTCAATTGTTCACCCGCATTAATGTATGAATTTCAAAAGATGCAGTCGAATGCAGTGTTATATACACACATGACTGTTTTTCTCACTTTAACGTTACACCCAGCAATGTATCACTGCCATTCTGACGTCAAAGTGTCGCATCAAGCAATGCATCACTGTCATTCTGACGTCAAAGTGTCACATCCAGCAATGCATCACTGTCATTCTGACGTCAAAGTGTCACATCCAGCAATGTATCACTGTCAATCTGTCATATTTCTCGCAGAAATAATAAGTCGTATTGATGTAGCTTGTAGTGATGTTCACTGATGTTCATATTGTTCTCATAACTCCGTGGATCCTGGATGAACATCGCAACACTCCAGCATGGAAACTCAAAAGAAAGTTATATAAACCTTAAAAAGAATAGTTGAGAATTATGTCCATTTTTATCTTTATACGTAGATGACAGAATCAAGTCATTTCATTATTTATACGTAGGTAACAGAATCAAATCATTTCATTATTTATACGCCGCTGACAGAATCAAGTCATTTCATTATTTATACGTAGATGACAGAATTAAGTCATTTCATTATTTATACGTAGATGACAGAATCAAGTCATTTCATTATTTATACGTAGATGACAGAATCAAGTCATTTCATTATTTATACGCCGATGACAGAATCAAGTAATTTCATTATTTATACGCAGATGACAGAATCAAGTCATTTCATTATTTATACGTAGATGACAGAATCAAGTCATTTCATTATTTATACGTAGATGACAGAATCAAGTCATTTCATTATTTATACGCAGATGACATAATCAAGTCATTTCATTATTTATACGCAGATGTCAGAATCAAGTCATTTCATTATTTATACGCAGATGACAGAATCAAGTCATTTCATTATTTATACGTAGATGACAGAATCAAGTCATTTCATTATTAAGACAAAGTAGAAATCTTTGGGTGATCTCATTAACAAACTTATTCCAAAATGTTTTTTTTATTTATTTTTTTTCTCTACCACGTCAAAGTAAACATGGAAACTGTATTTTTGTTTCAAAAGCAATCATTTCCTAATTAATTTTCATTTTTTTTGAGTCTGTTCTATTTATTTTTTTTAATTAAAATAATGATAGAAAAAATCTCCAATATAAAAAAAATATGTTGTTTTTTTTTTTAAATTAAATAATTTAGTTTTCTTTGAGAAATCGTGTCGTGATAATTAGAATCAGAGATAAAACTTTGGCCTCGAATGTTCGAGAAATCTGGCCAGTAATCCCTGCAATGTTCGAAAAACACAATGCCCAAAGTGACAAACTGGCAATATATTTCACCTTGCGATTTAATCATTTTTTAACTGCATACACGCACAACACACGCATATATATATATATATATATATATATATATATATATATATATATATATATATATATATATATATATATATATCTACGTGCATGGGAGTATTCATGGAGTGGCAAGGAGGGGGGGCATTTGCTCTCCCCCTTACATTTAAAAAAATGTCATAAAGTTGTTATTAGCCCCCCCTGGAAAAATTTGTGCCCCCCCCCCCCTGGAAAAATTCCTAGCGACGCCCATGTCTACGTGTATTCACATCCTCTTATGTTCTTTTTAAAACAAATGTTTCATTCTTATTTCTGTTTTTGTACCCACTTACTAATTAATTATCGTTATTACGTGCTCTGCATATTGTTGATGTTGTTGTTGGTGTTGTTGTTGTTGGTGGTGGTGGTGGTGTTGTTGTTGTTGGAGGTGGTGGTGGTGTTGTTGTTTTTTTTTTGTTGATTTTAGAATGGTTTCAGCTTCCCTTTTTAGATATTAATATGGACCGATTTATTAGGGTAAATGCGAAGAAAGCTCTATTGATTGATAGATACTGTTAGATATATTTAGAAAGACAGGTAGTTAGGTCGATCGATCGATCAATAGATAGATAGATAGATAGACAGATTGAAGGATAGATAGATAGATAGATAGATAGATAGATAGATAGATAGATAGATAGATAGATAGATTATAACAGACTCAAAGTAATTCACCCTAAACACAACAATATGCCCCTCTCCTCCCCCCCCCTCCCATCGTCCTATCGCCCATGTTAAAACTAAAAAGTATTTTTTTTCCTATATTTTATTTACGTTTAAACTCCATGCAAGGAAATAAGAGACTGTAATAATATAAGATAATGTAAGTATAATGTAATGCAATCAATTACACCCATACCGTTGCAAGGAATGTAAAATTTCCTTTGGTTTTTTTTTTTGGTTAAAGAAATCGATCTTTGGTGCTATTCGATTTCACTCGGCAAATAGCAGAAATTAATTCCAGTACTTTTTTTTTATTTTTGGTGTCATTTTGTGACTTTCTAGTACTCGAGGCGATGGTGTAGAGAGAGTATGTGTGTGGAGTGAGGGAGGGGGAGGAAGGGTGTGGACTGAAGGATGGGGGAACTGAGGGGCGGGTACAAGGGAGGTGGCTCGATATTCAAATAATCACATGCAGAAATTGATTGGACAGACTAAAAAATTATTTTTTTTGCAGCTGGAGGAATTGATTGCTGGAAGACGACTAGTCGGTGGCTGCTCGCGTGGAGGCACTGTGGGGGACTGCAGCACCTCATGTTTACACTTGATGTTGTGTGTGTGGATGTTATTCATTATAATAAGTCGCATATTGTTTTCTCTTTAGTTCTTACTTTATACTAGAGAATATATAGATCATTCTTTTAAGCTCATTGTCAGTACATATATACTTACATAAGCCAGGTTTACACAAGTCTTTGAAGTCAATTTACGTCACAAAGTCTTTGTTTGTAGTCAACTGTACGTCACAAAGTCTTTGTTTGTAGTCACCTGTACGTCACAGTTCCACCTGCTGCTTGGCCTTACTGCACATGCGTAGTCAAAATAATAAAAAACCTACCATGCGAGCCTCAAAAAGGAGAAAGAGCGAGCACTGTCCTTTTAGCAGTGCCAACTACAACAATTAAATTTGTTGTAAGTACAGATTTCTTTTACTGTGTGTTGTTGTGTTTTTTTAAAGAATGTATCTAGTTTCTGTAACGAATGTACTTTTCATACAAAATTGATTACCTCTTGCTCAGTTTAACAAAAAAAAAAAGGCACCCCCCACCCACTCCCACTAATTTGACCAACGAGCCGCCAATGTGAAATTCATACAAGCAGAGAAACGAGAAAAAAAAAATCAACCTATAAGTGTGTGACATCTTTTGTGAGACTTTTATTTGACAAGGTGGGCGGGGAAGGGGGGGGGACGTTATTTGAACAGAGAAATTCAACAGAAGTTGAGGCAGAAATTTCAACTTGTGGCGAGTATGTGTGAGTATGTGTGATTATGTGCGAGTATGTGTGAGTATGTGTGATTATGTGTGAGTATGTGTGATTATGTGCGAGTATGTGCGAGTATGTGTGATTATGTGCGAGTATGTGTGATTATGTGCGAGTATGTGCGAGTATGTGTGATTATGTGCGAGTATGTGTGATTATGTGCGAGTATGTGCGAGTATGTGCGAGTATGTGTGGGTATGTGTGAGTATGTGTGAGTATGTGCGAGTATGTGCGGGTATGTGCGGGTATGTGCGGGTATGTGCGGGTATGTGTGGGTATGTGTGAGTATGTGCGGGTATGTGCGGGTATGTGCGGGTATGTGCGGGTATGTGTGGGTATGTGTGAGTATGTGCGGGTATGTGCGGGTATGTGCGGGTATGTGTGAGTATGTGCGAGTATGTGCGGGTATGTGCGGGTATGTGCGGGTATGTGTGAGTATGTGTGAGTATGTGCGGGTATGTGCGGGTATGTGCGGGTAAGTGCGGGTATGTGCGAGTATGTGTGAGTATGTGCGGGTATGTGTGAGTATGTGCGGGTATGTGCGGGTATGTGTGAGTATGTGTGAGTATGTGCGGGTATGTGCGGGTATGTGCGGGTATGTGTGAGTATGTGCGAGTATGTGTGAGTATGTGCGAGTATGTGTGAGTATGTGCGGGTATGTGCGAGTATGTGCGAGTATGTGTGAGTATGTGCGGGTATGTGTGAGTATGTGCGAGTATGTGTGAGTATGTGTGAGTATGTGCGAGTATGTGTGAGTATGTGTGAATATGTTTTTGTGTGTTTATCGAAGTTGGTGGCTTCTATTCAAGAAACCAAAAAAAACTACATAAACACAACTTGTTTCGCTATGTGATTTAATTGCCTGTACAAATATATTTTTTTCACATGTACTTGAATTCACATCTCATGTCGATGTCGGGGGTTGGGAAGCATTTATTGAAAGAAATGTATTTAATAAATCATTTACTATTTTAAAGTTTTCTTTCCAATGAGCCTGTGGAGTGAGTAGCCATGTTTCCCTTGAATCCATTCTCAATGAAACATAAATCGTAAAAAAAAAAATATATAAGAATAGCATAAAAAAAGATTTTCAACATCTTCGTGATTGAAACAAAGGAACATTTAATTCTAATGCTGAATCCCAGCCAGGTCTCCGTTGAATTGATTTCAATCGTAAGAAAGGGAAATTTCCTTTTTTTTTTTTTCAACCCCTTTCCTCTTTCTTTGAACTTCCGGCGGAATGGCACTAAGAATTCAACCCAGACACAAAATTTGTTTTTTTTTTGTGTGGGAAACATTTGGTAAGGTTTAGAGAGTTTGTGTCAAGATTCTATTTATAGACAGCATTGAAATCAAATGAGCTTTGAAACGATGCAGTATTCATTTTTTTTTACTTGGAATAATTTTGCAATTTATTTTGTAAAGGTAGGAAAATGTTTTTAGATGGGTTTTTTTTTTTTCAAACTGGATGCTGTAAAGCTGAAATAAAGTAGCCAATCAGATACGAGTATGTCAGACTCTGTTATCACTTAAGGCTGTAACAAAAGTAACCAATCAGATACGAGTATCACTTAAGGCTATAACAAAAGTAACCAATCAGATAGGAGTATCACTTAAGGCTATAACAAAAGTAACCAGTCAGATACGAGTATGTCAGACTGTTATCACTTAAGGCTATAACAAAAGTAACCAATCAGACACGAGTATGTCAGACTCTGTTATCACTTAAGGCTATAACAAAAGTAACCAATCAGACACGAGTATGTCAGACTCTGTTATCACTTAAGGCTATGACAAAAGTAACCAATCAGACACGAGTATGCCAGACTCTGTTATCACTTAAGGCTATAACAAAAGTAACCAATCAGACACGAGTATGTCAGACTCTGTTATCACTTAAGGCTATAACAAAAGTAACCAATCAGACACGAGTATGTCAGACTCTGTTATCACTTAAGGCTATAACAAAAGTAACCAATCAGACACGAGTATGTCAGACTCTGTTATCACTTAAGGCTATAACAAAAGTAACCAATCAGATACGAGTATGTCAGACTGTTATCACTTAAGGCTATAACAAAAGTAACCAATCAGATAGGAGTATCACTTAAGGCTATAACAAAAGTAACCAGTCAGATACGAGTATGTCAGACTGTTATCACTTAAGGCTATAACAAAAGTAACCAATCAGATACGAGTATGTCAGACTCTGTTATCACTTAAGGCTATGACAAAAGTAACCAATCAGACACGAGTATGTCAGACTGTTATCACTTAAGGCTATAACAAAAGTAACCAATCAGACACGAGTATGTCAGACTCTGTTATCACTTAAGGCTATAACAAAAGTAACCAATCAGACACGAGTATGTCAGACTCTGTTATCACTTAAGGCTGTAACAAAAGTAACCAATCAGACACGAGTATGTCAGACTGTTATCACTTAAGGCTATAACAAAAGTAACCAATCAGACACGAGTATGTCAGACTCTGTTATCACTTAAGGCTATAACAAAAGTAACCAATCAGATACGAGTATGTCAGACTCTGTTATCACTTAAGGCTATAAAAAGACCAAAAAAAAAATAAAACTTATTTGAAAACACACTAGACAGTCAGGTTGCTTTTTAACCGTAACTCTTGTAAATTCGGTCGCCAAGGGGTCGGTGTAAATCATGTGGTCAGTAGACCATGCCACTTGTTGTGTGTGACGTATGTCCATTCAGCGATGGTTGTCCAAAAACGCTCGATTGGGACAGATGGTGCCACTTGCATTATTCAACAAATCTGTAATTCTGAAGTTCGGCTGTGTTGTTCTGTTCTATGTTGAATTATGTCATTTCATCTCTGCATGGTGCGACTGTGGATTTTGTTTACCTCTCGAGTGTCACCATGACCCGACACAACATGGCACATTTTTGTTTTACTGGCGTTGAGTCAGCCTGTCTGTCTTTCTGGCTGTCTCTTGTTCCGTCTGTCTATCTATCTATTGAGTTATCTATCTGTTTCTCTCTCCCTTTCTCTCTCTCTCTCTCTCTCTCTCTATCTATCTATCTATGTATGTCCGCTTAATTGGGACACATCGGGACCGGGGCATTTTGTCCCAATTAAGCGGCTGTCCCAATTGAACATACTATTGGCTTCTTGGTTTGGTTTCTTTGAGATTTGTCCCAAATAAGTGGCTGTCCCAACTAAGCGGTGTCCCAATTAAGCGGAATCCACTGTATCTAACTATCTATCTATCTAAATATATGTCTATATATCTTCCAGTCTTTGTATGCCTATATGTGCGTCTGTCTCTCTCTCTCTCTCCCTCTATTAATATATATATATATATATATATGTATGTGTGTGTGTGTGTGTGTGTTTGTGTATCAATAGTACGTGCATCTATCTGTCTGTCTATGTACCCCATAATGCCTGGCTCTGGCGCGGGGTTTAAAGATTTCACTGTCAAACTTCCCCATTATCGAAATGAGATTAAAAGATAAAAAAGATTCATCCAAACACAAACCTCTTAGAATATCTCATCCATTATCTTACTTTTATCATAGCCCGATCCCATATATCTATATATATTACATAGTATTAAACTTTATCCAAATAAACCAAGTCTTGTTTCATTAACTTCGCGCTTCAGCCTATCTGTCACAACACTCATTGGAATAAAACTCGACTGATCATATAGCAGTTACGGATGACATCTCGCACTAAAAGTCACACTCTTCAATAGACGACCACTAAAGGGGAGAGGAAACCAGCGAAAAACTATATTTAAAAAAATAACATCTTTACTAGTGAACTCCCCTTGTTGATTCTAAAAAACACCCTCCATGTAGAAGTCCATAGTTAACTCTAAAAGGGTCGAACGCTTTATAAATATAATTTTACTCTATATTCCCCCCCCCCCCCTATTTCACCACCTGCCCCTGTTAATCATGTTAAAAGGTTTACCTAGTTTAATCCCTTTAGCTTTTTTTTTGTGTGTGTTTGTCTCCCCTCTCTCTCTCTCTATATATATATTTCCACATCGAGTAGCGCCCCCTTTTCATCTTTCTAACGAGTTGTCTCCCTTTCAACTCCATCTATTTCTTCCCTCCCCTCCCTCCCTCCCCCTTTCCTTGCCCAACTCCCCCCAATTTTTTTTTTCTTCTTTAACTTTGTTGAGATTTCGGCACTGCCCTCTGGCGTTCAGACGTCATAATGATTTATGAATCCCGTGTATTGGTAATTTCTAAAGACGTTCCGTCTAGATATAAATTCTTACAGCCCCCCCCCGCCCCCAAACCCCCCACTACTCCTCTATCCATGTTTTTTTCCCCCTAAACACAAACCTCCCTCCCCACCGAATCTTTCTCCTCCCCCACCCCACCCGCTAACATCGTAGATTCATTTCTCTGATGCCCTTGCTCTGTTTACATATTTTTTTTTATATTCTTTTTAACGCTTTCTACGGGCAAAAAGATGGAAATTGCATCAAGATTGATGACTTTCATAGGCCCGTAAGATCTTTGAGGCCCGCCGCGGAAATGGCCCCAGAGTGCATACACATATCAGGGGGGCGTCGGCTGTGTGTGTGTTTACGTACCCACATTATGTGACCTCTAGGGCCTACGTGTGGCGCCGGTGGTGCTGAAGCGTTGAAAACATTTTTTTATTCATTCCGTTGGCCAATGTGTTTGTCAACAACAAACTTTAGGTGGGATGATGTTGTTGTTTGTTTTTTTAACAGATTGATTTTATTTTGTTGAAATTGTGAATTAACTTAAAGATTAGATATGGGTGAGTGGACGGATGGCCGAGTGGTGTAGAGCGCTTGACTGCCGACCTCAGAGACCCGGGTTTTGATAATTGATGAGAACCGAACGGAATTTTTTTTTTTCAAGGTGAAATTTGGTATAAAAGTCCAGCAAGCTTTAAATAAGTAACTAAGAGTAATGGAAGTAAATGAGGCAGGGCGTTGTGGCAACCACATAAACCATGTCCTCGCACCGCGCCCAGGGGCCCACCGACAGAAATTTTGGGGCCCCTCGGCAGGAAGGCTGTCACGCCCCCCCCGTGATGATAATAATACTTTCAAAAGTTGATTGGCCAGCTCAGTCCGGGCCCCTAAAACTCGCCGGGCCCCTGGGCATTTGCCCCCCAGACCCCCCTTTCGGCGGCACTGACCACACCTACATAAACAGACGAGTTGTACACTTCATCAGCCCCCCCCCCGGCCGCCCTCCAATGGCCTATTAGGCTAACGGAACTTTTCTTTTACTTTTGTTAAAGATAGATATGATGCACATATCTCTTCCAGTTTTACTCGCCATGACATGGATAGACAAACTAGGCAACGGGTTTAGACCCTCCCCCCCCTCCCCCCACCCCCAGTCAAAAGGACCCCCCCCCCCGCTTCCTATTTTTTCAAAAAAAAGTTGTATCAAACTGCATGTCCTAATCGACAATTTATCCTGGAAGCCTCATACATCTTCCAATGTATTTTTCAGGCTCCGGGGGGGGGGGGGGGTGGGGAGGTGGGGGGGGGATCTTTAAAGACATAAGACCATCTTTGATATCACCGCAACAACGGTATTCCATTTTTTTGTCACATGCTAGAAAAAGTGCGCATATTTTGATGACGTGTCCACGTGGGAACTTAAATGACAATGCATATATACATCATTTTTTAATAACTTCATCTTGAAACTAATCCACGAGATTTAAAGTTTCATCTTCATGTAGTGCTAAATCAGTCTATGTGTTTGGTTGAATAATTATTTCTAAAGACATTATCAATGACCGATCACATTTCTTTAAAACATCAAACATATATTTCCAAATTTATTTCTTTGTTGTTGTTTTTTCAAATATAATTTAATTCGGACCCGTTCATTTAGAAAAGAGAACTTCCCCTAATAGCAGGGACGCCGAGAGCCAACAAAGGCCCCCAGGGCAGGACATCATTGCGAGCCCGCTTAATAAACAATGATTCATGAAAAAAAATTGACATGGTCGGGGCGGTCGGGCCCCCTTATAGATCCGGGCCCCCCTGGCAATGACCCCCCCTGACCCCCCTCCCCTTCTCGGCGTGCCTGCCTAACAGATGTTTGTTAAAATTACTCGCATTATAAAGTAGGGACTTTTAAACCTCCCATAAATTCTCTACTCCATGTTGCTATGGAGAACATCACATACAAGACAGAGAGCAGCGTTAGGTCTTTCATTATTCTTCAAGTTGACAAAAAAAAAAAAGAAAAACCATGCAAACATTACTTTTTCAGTAGCTTATCAAATATCCATACATGGTTGAAGTAATCCGTCGCTATACAGCCAAGGATCACTTAACGGCTATTAATAGCTCGCACTTAGCCTCTATTTGAGTTGCCAGAATTTCCGGGATGAGGGGAGCGACCGAAAATTTTTCATGCCAGATAGGATTTTGGTTTGCGTCAAAATAGATTTGGCTTAAAGCGCTATTTTTAAAAATATACTTTTATATATTTGGTTTGCAAAAGCTCGAATTTATTTTTAAAAACCAATCTCGTTTTTCAAAGACAATGTATCAGTGTAATTCATAGAATGTATCGGTGTAATTCATAGAATGTATCGGTGTAATTCATAGAATGTATCGGTGTAATTCATAGAATGTATCGGTGTAATTCATAGAATGTATCGGTGTAATTCATAGAATGTATCGGTGTAATTCATAGAATGTATCGGTGTAATTCATAGAATGTATCGGTGTAATTCATAGAATGTATCGGTGTAATTCATAGAATGTATCGGTGTAATTCATAGAATGTATCGGTGTAATTCATAGAATGTATCGGTGTAATTCATAGAATGTATCGGTGTAATTCATAGAATGTATCGGTGTAATTCATAGAATGTATCAGTGTAATTCATAGAATGTATTCTTTTTAATCATAAAACAGTTAAAAAACGGTTTATATTCTCGATTTTAGTTATTATCCTTCTAAATACATAATCGTCTAACCCGTGTGCTTCCCTCAGGCAGTTTTCATATCGTGCGGTGTAGGCGTTGTAACACTGTGTGTCCCTGGCAGGTAGTTTTCATATCGTGCGGTGTAGGCGTAACACTGTGTCTCCCTGGCAGGTAGTTTTCATATCGTGCGGTGTATGCGGCTCATATCGTATTCTTTTAATGGCAGTAAAGGCCACATGTTCTTTTCTATTCCGGTATTTCGTATATTTCTTTTTTATCCATTCTGTCGGATTTCGTTCAGCCAGCTTCAGCAGGCTTTTCTACTAGTTCAAAATAAAACTTTGAAAACCGCTGTTACAGTATTTCTAACCATAATCGAATCGATATGTCCTATTTATACTTATTTAGTTACATCGTATGAAGTATCGTATGTCCATGTATGTTTTATGATTGAAATCGCATGAACGATTTTTTTCTCTTTTACAAAAAAAAAACAAACTATATATCGTCTAGAAACTAATGTCCATGAAATTGATTTAGCCGTCTAATAGAAAAACTGATTTTGAAAGTGTTTTGAATAATTTAATCCCGGCATCCGTAAACTGTCCTCCCAACTGTTTATCTTGTAGCTAAATCTAATACGCTCGGAGAATTCAGGCCATGCCCAGGTTTTTTAGGTTATAAATTACAAAATAGGTTAAGAGAATTTCACCGCTATCTCTTTTCCCCTAAAGATATATTATTTTTTTTTTTGCAGATACGGTTTTTTTTTCTTTTCTCTAATATTTTTTCCGATCTCCTTTTTTAAATTTCCTTTCAATTATTTCTACAGTTGAACTCATAGAAAATAAACATTTGTTTACTGTACTATTGTGTATCAATCAATATTTAGCAGCTGCATCAATAAAAAGTCAAATAACAAAAAATGATGGAATATTATTTGTAGTCATTTTGTAGAGGAATTGGTACACATCGATGTGTTTTCTGTACCATATATATACACATATATATATATATATCTATCTATATATATATATATATATATATATATATATATATATATATATATATATATATATATATATATATATATATATATATATATATATATATATATATATATATATATATATATATATATATATATATATATATATATATATATATATATATATATATATATATATATATATATATATATATATATATATATATATATATATATATATATATATATATATATATATATATATATATATATATATATAGATAGATAGATAGATAGATAGATAGATAGATAGATAGATAGATAGATAGATAGATAGATAGATAGATAGATAGATAGATAGATAGATAGATAGATAGATAGATAGATAGATAGATAGATAGATAGATAGATAGATAGATAGATAGATAGATAGATAGATAGATAGATAGATAGATAGATAGATAGATAGATAGATAGATAGATAGATAGATAGATAGATAGATAGATAGATAGATAGATAGATAGATAGATAGATAGATAGATAGATAGACTCTGTAATGCTACATTCTGTTCAATTATGTCCTGTAATAGTAAAATGATTTTGATATATTCTGTTACAATCTATCCTAACCCCACCTCCCCCACCCCAGCTAATCAAACCAGTGTGATGGAGCCAAGGAATGGCATTTAAGAATCCTCTAACACGGGGCCCCCACAAGCCCACGCCCCTTGGACTATTGCGCTAGTAGTTAGCACCCACATTTGCCGCCACTGGAAGAAACCACCCCTCCCCCAAATAAAAATTGAAATAGCCACCTTTGGAATCATAAGTGTGATTTGGCAGAGGAAGGGAAAATGTGTCGATTCATAAAGCCCCTACATTCTTCGGGGCCCTGTAGTCAAAAGCACACACACAAGAGTCGAAACGACCCTGAAATCAGTGGTTTTTTTTTTTATTTTGGATGTGAATATAATTATTTTTCCATTAATATAATTAAACAACAAAAAATACATTAAAATAATTGTTTCAGCATTAGCTGTTTTAATTACCTAAATGCATGAGTTGGTTATATGCAAAATGTGAACAATGAAGACGTATAGTTTGTTATGTGCAAAATGTAAACAATGAAGACGTATAGTTTGTTATGTGCAAAATGTAAACAATGAAGACATATAAGTATAAAATTCATATATGATTACTGTTTTTAAAACAACGAGCCTGTCTTTCACAATAGAATGTAATTTATACATCTTTCACAATAGAATGTAATTAATACATCTTTCACAATAGAATGTAATTAATACATCTTTCACAATAGAATGTAATTAATACATCTTTCACAATAGAATGTAATTAATACATCTTTCACAATAGAATGTAATTAATACATCTTTCACAATAGAATATAATTAATACATCTTTCACAATAGAATGTAATTAATACATATTTCACAATATAATGTAATTAATACATCTTTCACAATAGAATGTAATTAATACATCTTTCACAATAGAATGTAATTAATACATCTTTCACAATAGAATGTAATTAATACATCTTTCACAATAGAATGTAATTAATACATCTTTCACAATAGAATATAATTAATACATCTTTCACAATAGAATGTAATTAATACATATTTCACAATATAATGTAATTAATACATCTTTCACAATAGAATGTAATTAATACATCTTTCACAATAGAATGTAATTAATACATCTTTCACAATAGAATGTAATTAATACATCTTTCACAATAGAATGTAATTAATACATCTTTCACAATAGAATATAATTAATACATCTTTCACAATAGAATGTAATTAATACATATTTCACAATATAATGTAATTAATACATCTTTCACAATAGAATGTAATTAATACATTTAGAATACAGGGGTCTTTTTTTTACACCAGCGATTACCAAACGTCTGACATAATTTACATTCCAATGGCATAATTTAAAAAACAATAACAAGTCGGTATTAAAATGATGACGTCGAAAACTGTGAAGAGTTATCCTGTAAACCGAGACAGATTCTCTCCCCCATTTGCCCCAACCACTCCTCCGCAGTTCTCTCTCTCCCCCCTCCCCCCTCTTCCTTTCATAACCTCCCCGTTCCCCCCCCCCCCACACATCTCCCTTCAAGACGGAGTCTATTAGATGAGCGCTTATTGTTCCTGGCCCCCGGGGGCGGGGGGAGGGGGTGAAGTCCCATGCGGCCCCGTCTGTCACGAGATCGGTGCAGGGGCTTAACAAGGGCCTCACTTGATTGCCAGAAGATCGTGCAGCCAACAAAAGATGGCGCGGCTCTCGGGTGCCGGCTATCTCCCCTCTCCCCCCCCCCAACCACACACACACACACACCCACCTCCGTCCCTTCATCATCTCACTATTTGACTTTCAAGTCGTTTTCCTCTCTCCACCCAACAACCCAACCCCCCCCCACCCCGCCCCTCAATCACCTCTGGCTCCGGTTTTTTTCGTATCCGGCATGGGGGGGGGGGGAGGGGAAGGGGGGGAGAGGGTGCCGAGATCAAAAGGACGGCAACACAAATGGAGGACGTATAATGTGTAGGTTAAGTGGGTGGGTGTGGTGGTGATGGTGGTGGTGGTGGTGGTCGTGGTGGTAGTGTTGTTGTTGTTGTTGTTGTTGTTGTTGTCGCTGTTAGTTTGTTTGGATTTGTTGGTCAAGGTCAAGAGGATGCAGCGTCAAGCGAGAAGAGTTGAGTGTTAAAAATTAAGAAACCAGTCGAAATGTAGTTGTTGAAACCAGTCAAAATGTAGTTGTTGAAACCAGTCAAAATGTAGTTGTTGAAACCAGTCAAAATGTAGATGTTGAAACCAGTCAAAATGTAGTTGTTAAAACCAGTCAAAATGTAGTTGTTGAAACCAGTCAAAATGTGGTTATTGAAACCAGTCGAAATGTAGTTATTGAAACCAGTCAAAATGTAGTATGACATTTAAAAAAAAAATGTTTACTTAAAATAACGCGGGAAGGAATAAAATGACATTAAGTCTACAAAAGAAAAATACTAACTTTAACACAAATACACACTCACACACTCACGCACGCGCATGCAAACACACGCTCAAGCGGAAGATGAAAACAGAAGAGAATGATCACACAAAAACTGTAGCAAGATTCTTGCTGCCAGCGAGAGAGCACTTCACAAAATCTTTCAATTTGAAGTCGGCTAATAGTCTCCGTGAATCTAAATAGGTTACAACGTATTCAATTCTATGTCTTATTATTATTACTATTATTATTATTATTATTACTATTATTATTATTATTATTAATACTATTATTATTATTATTATTATTATTATTATTATTATTATTATATTTTCTATTAAAATCTAATGAAAACTCTTGACTTTTTGAAAAACATGAAAAATATTTTTTTTTTAACCAAGAGTCTATTAGCAAGAGAGAAAAAAAAAGATTTTATATAAAGAATAAAAAAAAATTTCAACTATTTACCCCCCCCCTTACTTGCCAACCCCCCCCCACCCTTTTCAAAAAACCCCACCCACCCACCCACATACTCTCCCCCCTCCCCTTCCCTTGCGCATCTCCCTCCCGCCATCAGCGGGAATCGAAGGACGCAAGCAAGTCGTCACCCCCCCAGCAACCCGTGTGGTGTGTCCCCATGTGAAAGCAATACTGCGCCGCCCGAGACACGGGCTCACACTATGATAGGCAGGATGAGGCGCGGAAAGAGAGGGCGCGGGGGGAGGGGTATTGGGGGGGGGGTCTGTCTGCCATCTATCTGCGCGAGCGAGCTGGCTCGTTTGACGAATAACTTTCGAAGATAATTTGGGTTTTTATTTTGTTTTTTTTATACGTCATTGTTGTTGTTTTTTTTTTTTTATTTATTTATTTATGGCCGTGTCTTGGTGGTAGCGCACCGTCTGAGCAGTAAGTAAGTAGATGTTGCGGAAGTTTTCAACCACAAAGGATATGATGACCCTCTTGGATTGACCAGGGGGTGGGGCGAAACTTGTATTGTTAATATTCCTATTTGTTTTGTGTGTGTTCTATAGACCGGGTTGGAAAATGGATAACCTGCAAACAGTTTGGAGCTCTGTTAGTATCCATTTAATTTATTCTAATTGTTGTCGTTTTGAAATGTTTAAAGTTTATGTTGTTATTTGTTTCGTTAAATTGAGTATTTCTATACAAATGTATCGTTATACTTTTTTATATATTTTTATATTTTTTTTTACAATATTACCGTGGTCTCATATGCACACTTGTAAAAGATAAATAGTGGAAGATTGTTATTTGTATACTAGCTGTACCCTGCAAAACCTTTGCATAGAGTTATATCCCCTTAGACTTGATCGGTAGTCTAGGTTATTTTTTTTTTGGTTTCGGGCAGATCCGATTTTTTTCATGATTGTATTTTAAACTGGGAATACTGTATTTAATTCAATATTTTATTACTTTCGATTTAACGCAGAACCCACACCGCTATGATTTATATTATATGACGTCGATAAATAGAATGAAATACCTTTGTTTTCTAGGCCGTTCATATAGATGGGAAATGTGGGGCTTCGCCTGGGGGGGAGGGGTGGGCAATGGAAATGAATTTCGATGCTGCGGGGACACCAACTAGTACTTTTGCATAGAGCCCCCCTCCTATTCCTAAGAAAGGCCCCATGTATGATACTCGTATGTGTAGCGACCGTTTCAGTTCCCCAGTACAGTACGGGATGCTCATCTCATACATAAACAATTGATGGGGTGGGGTTTGTTTTTATGTAGCGTAGTTTCTTTCATCCCCCACCCCCCCCCCCATATCTGAGAAGTGCAATTGGCAAAGGAAAGGGGGGGGCACCAAGGGAGACAGGTAGCCCACAGCAGGAAAATCGACCTGCAGTATAGCGACCCCGCTCGCTACCAAGGCGCAACCCAGCCACCTGTAATCCAACCCAGCCACCTGTAATCCAACCCAGCCACCTGTAATCCAACCCAGCCACCTGTAATCCAAACCAGCCACCTGTAATCCAACCCAGCCACCTGTAATCCGACCAATCCACCCGTAGTCCAACCAATCCACCTGTAATCCAGCACAGATACATGTAATCCAACCCAGCCACCTGTAATCCGACCCAGCCACCTGTATTCCGACCAATCCACCCGAAGTCCAACCAATCCACCTGTAACCTGTAACCCAGCCCAGATACCTGTAATCCAACCCAATCACCCGTAATCCAATCCAGCTACCAAACCCGTAATCCAACCCAGTCGCCTGTAATTAAAACGAGCGAACTGTAATCCATTCCAACCACCCGTAATCTAAACCAGTTGCCAAACCCGTAATCCAGCCCTTCCACCCGAAATCCAAACACAGCCACCTGTAATCGCCTTTAATAAGATCTGAGTAATGTAACACAACCCCCTGTTACATATTTAAATTAGTCATGTTAATCCCTTGAATTGTGTTAGCCTTATCTCTGTTCCCCATCCCTCCACACTTACTATCTGTCACTCCCTCCACACTATCTGTCACTCCCTCCACACTATCTGTCACTCCCTCCACACTTACTATCTGTCACTCCATCCACACTATCTGTCACTCCATCCACACTATATGTCCCTCCCTCCACACTATCTGCCACTCCCTCCACTATCTGTCCCTCCCTCCACTATCTATCCTCCCAATTCTCCACACTATCTGTCACTCCTCCACACTATCTGTCACTCCCTCCACACTATCTGCCACTCCCTCCACACTATCTGTCACTCCCTCCACACTATCTGTCACTTCCTCCACACTATCTGCCACTCCCTCCACACTATCTGTCACTCCCTCCACACTATCTGTCACTCCCTCCACACTTACTATCTGTCACTCCATCCACACTATCTGTCACTCCATCCACACTATATGTCCCTCCCTCCACACTATCTGCCACTCCCTCCACACTATCTGTCCCTCCCTCCACACTATCTGCCACTCCCTCCACACTATCTGTCACTCCCTCCACACTATCTGTCACTTCCCTCCACACTATCTGTCACTTCCCTCCACACTACCTGTCACTCCCTCCACACTACCTGTCACTCCCTCCACACTATCTGTCACTCCCTCCACACTATCTGTCACTCCCAAACATAAACTGAATGAGGGATTACTACTGTTTATCTTTTCTTTCTTTTGCCTCACCCCCCGCCCCCTTTGACAATTTTTTTCATGGGAGAGAGTGGGGGGGGGGCGGGGGGAAGGTTCACTGACCTACAACGGATAGGTATTGTCTAGTTACTGTAATTTATATTGAGTTTATTGATTGTTTTTTTTTTTCTAAATGAATCCATCACTCATGGGATTTTTCTTTTAAAAAAACAACTTTAAATCTTTCTGTCTTTTTAAATCTACTTTCATTTTACTCCAGAATTATTATTTTTTTTTTTTATTGGTTTTGATTTTTTAATTTTTCCTTTTTTAATTATATAACTGATTTTTATTTTTTCGTTAAAAATGTATTAGAATGACATATTTTAAAATGCTGTCCACTCATTTCTCTGTATAGTAGATGTAAATAGAAAAAAAAAAATTAAATATGATAACAGTAGACACACACACACACACAAAATGTCAATTTATTATGCCATTAAATAACTTTATTTTTAAACAAATGTTTGAGTGTGTGTTTGTATATCTACTCGACTTTATTTTTTTATAATTTGTTTATAGAAGGTAGCGAGTCTAGTTTCATAAATCTATCCACATAATAAAGAGATATATACATAGACAAATATGTTTATACTTATGGCTTAGGATAGATGGTTGACGAAATAGAGAAAGACAGACTGATACTGACAGATAGATAGATCATTAGATAGACAGACAGGTAGACAGACAGACGGGCAGAAAGACAAACAGGTAGACAGACAGACAGGTAGGTAGGTATTTCGATAAATGGAAAGATGGATAGATAGATAGATAGGTAGATAGATAAATAGATAGATAGATAGATAGATAGATAGATAGATAGATAGATAGATAGATAGATAGATAGATAGATAGATAGATAGATAGATAGATAGATAGATAGATAGATAGATAGATAGATAGATAGATAGATAGATAGATAGATAGATAGATACATACATACATACATACATACATACATACATACATACATACATACATACATACATACACACACACATACATACATACATACATGCATACAGACATACATACATACATACATACATACATACATACATACACACACACACACATATATATATATACATACATACATACATACATACATACATACATACATACAAACATACATACATACATACATACATACATACATACATACATACATACATACATACATACATACATACATACAAACATACATACTTGCATACATACATGCTTGCATACATACATACATAGACAGACAGATCTGCTTTAATTAAGTTTCTCTATGCAGTATTTCCCCGCACGTCAATACATCCCCATGTAAGACGTTCAAACTATTACATTGATTTGTCTGTCTCTCCATTTACCTTCCATCGTTTTCTTCTCCATCTGATTACGTCATTGAGAATATCATCATTGATCGTCCCAATCGTTCCTTATTTATATGTTGAAACTTTTAAGTAGAAAAATTATGGGGAACTGTAGCAAGGAATTAGAAATTGCTTTTTAAAATGCGAAGTTGAAGAAATATAAATAGACCGAAATTTTAGTGATAATAGCTTGAGTGTATAACGCATGATGTTGAGTAAAGCGAAACGAATTTTTTTCATTTGCAAGCGGCGGTTCACAAGTTTTATTCTCCAAGGAGCAGGAAGAGGCCAGTGGGCACGTCTGCCATTCTATCAAATAAAGTGACCAATCGTCTGCCTTCAAGTAGCGCAGCCCTCTATAAAGTGACCAATCGTCTACCTTCAAGTAGCGCATCCCTCTATAAAGTGACAAAACGTCTGCCTTAAAGTAGGGCATCCCTCTATAAAGTGACCAATCGTCTGCCTTCAAGTAGCGCAGCCCTCTATAAAGTGACAAATCGTCTGCCTTAAAGTAGGGCATCCCTCTATAAAGTGACCAATCGTCTGCCTTCAAGTAGGGCATCCCTCTATAAAGTGACCAATCGTCTGCCTTCAAGTAGGGCGTCCCTCTATAAAGTGACCAATCGTCTGCCTAATCGGTGTGTTAATGTAAGAACAGTGTAAAGTTCCCTTATGAACCATCAGGGGCAGATAAAGTTTGAATTTGTCTCTTTATGTAAACAATCATCGGAACGGATAGTGTGTTTAGCACAACGCCAAGCCGCCTTTACGTCCCCAAACTTAAGTCAGGTACCCAATTTTAAAGCTGTGTGGTGTTACTGGCAAAATTCCATCGGTTCTCACCGAAGATCGAACCCCTGGGACTCTGAACAATGAAGCGCTCAACATAGCTAGGCCATTCGTCCCTTTGATTGGCAAGGAACGCATTTCATAGGGTTATAATCATATATGAAATGTCAGATGCTAGACGGTATTGTTTATGAAGCATTTGTGTCATTTTGCTGAGCTATTTAAAGCACAGTTGTTGCCTTTTCGTCTTATTCTTTCATTGTTTTAAAAACAACATAAAAGTATGTCACTTTGGAATAAAACATTATAAAGTAGGTCATATTTGATAAAAAGTAGGTCACAGTGGATTATGGCAAAATAATTTTAAAAAACTTAAAAATAATAGTAACACATTGTAATACTTTGGGGGTTTGATTGATCTGATGGTCTATTGTTTTGGCTAAATCTTTTCAGTCTGTTTTGTCGTTGTTGTTGTTGTTATTATTTGTTTTTACACATTACTCTTTATTACTTTTTCAAAATCAAGATCTATTAAAGTATGACCACATCTGGACATAAATTGGACTTGGCCGCGTTAGAACCAAAAAAAAAAAAACTGTGCACACACACACACACACACACAGTGTAAAATCAAATATCAGCATGTCTTCCTCTGAGGATCACGGGGGGGGGGGGGCATGATGACATCACGTTACCGGACTGTCATGAGGACTTTGAGCTGTCAGTCTACTTCCCCCGGCCTCCCTCCTCTCTCCTGTCCTACTCTTCCTACCCGATTTACCGCCTGATTGACTCCGCGACAGTGAAGGTGTTTCCAAGTTAAATCAATACGGCAAGTTCAGTAAATGTATTGAATGCATGGAATTTACGCAATGTATATATATATATACCATAGTACCCATGCCTGCAAAACGTACACCCCCCTCCCCCATGTGTCGACTTACCTGACAATTTTTGACAAAGCCTCCACCCACTCCCCCCCCTCCCGCCCACCCATCCACATCTAAATGTCCCCTATATTTTCCTGGAAATAAAAAAAACCGTATTCCGAACGATGTGTCAGGAGAGGAGTTTGAAATATTGCGCGCAAAGTAACGGTGCGCATTTGCGCGCTCCGTTAGAATGTGTTCGACGCGATCGACTAGTTCTGCGTGCACGGCACGCACTTGCACGCGGTTTAAATGAGACACCGTTGTATGTCACCTCCAAAAGTCATTTCAAGTTTTTTTGTCTTGAGAGGTTGTTATTGTTTTCTTGTTTGTTTGTTGCTTTGTTGTTTAAGTTTAAAAAATATCTGCACGCACAGGACAGCCTGACAACACCCGTTCTTGACACCAGTTAACTTTACTCAGCGGTTCATCGGTTCTATTCACTTCATGTGTGGGTATCAATGGGGGAGGGGGTTCCCGGGCCTCCCATCCACTCGAAACAATAATATGACCGCCTGTTTAAAAAGAGACGGTGAACTTTTTAATTATTTTTTTTTTTTTAAACCCGGAACGATGTATTCCATTCTGTGATCCGACTCATCGGAATACACGTAGAGAGACACCAGAGTTTAAACAATACCGACTCGATGACGTCTGTTGAACAGTCTCCCCCCCCCACACCATCCCCCCTCCCCCCACCACCGACTAATCGCTGCCCACCATCTTAATGGATTGACTTCACGCTAAGCGAATCTTTAGTAAATAAAATAAAAACAAAAAATAATAGTCAAGAAAGCAATGTACTATTGGTGTCGATAGAATCAAATGGATTCTATCATTTCAGTAGGCACTTATTTTTTTTTTTTTTTTTTTTTTTTTTTTTTTTTTTTTTTTTTTTTCTTTTATTTTTTTTTATTTTTTTTTATTTTATTTTTTTTTATCTTTTTTTTTATCTTTTTTTTTTCTCTTTTTTTTTTTTTTAAAAAAAAAAAATTTCAGTAGGCACAATTTAACATTAAAGGGACTGAACTCTGTATTTTGTTTTATAAAGAACATAAAGCGAGGATTTCGTAAACAAATAAAGTCGCGACTATTTTAAATATAAGTTCCTGACCTGTTTTTTTTTTTTCGTCTACTAAATTCATTCGGTAAATTGGAGGAATGAGTGAATTCAATGAATTAAATACGTAGGGAAGAAAGAAAATAAATAACATCGACTGCTCTCCCTTCCCTCCTATTACTTGTTATGGAATGGACTGCTCTCCCTTTACCCTTATTGTTTGTTATGGTGGCTGTTTCATTTGTATAGATTGGTGCGTTAGTACCACACCGGGTAAAGATAATTGGACGCATGGATAAGAAATGCACTGCTGATGGGGATGTATTCATACGCGTTTTGTCTGAGCTAAGTTTGTCTGACATCTGGCAAACACTGCTTTTCCTGGAAATTTAAAATTGTTTGGCTTCATTGCATTGGTATGATTGTCTTACAATTAGGGAGCGACCGATATGCCTTTTTACCGATAGTCCGATACCGATATTTTCCCCCAGCATTTTTACCGATACCGATACCGATATTTTCTTTTTAGGGGCTGTCCATTATTTATGTCAACAAAATTTTGGCGATTTTTACCTCCCTCCCTCTCCCCCTTGTCAACAACTTGTCAAACTTCCAGAGACCCCCCTATAAAATTACGTCAACATTTGATTACCCCCCCCCTAAAAAAGGTGGCTTCCAAAATGTTTATGTGGCAAAATTAGTAGGAATATAGTTAGTTTAATTAAAATACTGAATGTTAAGCGAGTGTGTAACACAGAACTACAAACGCTGCTTAATTTTCCTATTTATTAAGTAATTATATTAAATTTAAAAAAGGAACATTGTTGACGTCAACTTTTCTTGACCTCCCCCCCTCCTCCTTGTCAACAATTGTCAAAAATTTTCTGACCCCCCCCCTCCTCCCTATTTTGTTGACGTAATTAATGGACAGCCCCTTAAGCAACAACAATGCCAAACACGTGTTATTCTCGTGCTGAATGACGTATTTCAACCCATGTTCACATATTTTGTAACACTTCGCCCACGCGTGTCTTGTTAACCCCCCCCCCCCAGATACCGATATTTACAGCTAATGACGTATGTCAACCCATGCTTACCCCTTCCCTGTCATATTTCGTGACACTTCGCCCACACGTAAGTCTTGTCCCCCCCCCCAACTTCCCATCCCAACAAAAAATACACACAGATGTTCACTAATTGTATCATTCACATTAGAATTAAGAAATGCCAATCCTATTGTTTCAAGGTCATATCTCTGATGTAGACGTCACAATTTCTGTGTACGGGTTTTTTTTTTCCTTTTTTTTTAAATCTTGTCTGATCTGGTTATAGAATTGGGTTATTTACGGATTTTTTTTTTCTGCAACTCTGTTGTGAAAAAGAAAAACAATGTATCGGCAGCCGGTCCGACAGTTAACCCATAGTGCCAATATCGGTTCGACTATCGGTCGCTCCCTACAACAATCGGCCGATCCGATATTAACCGATAAAGCCAATATCGGTCCGATACCGATAGCGATGCGATTATCGGTCGCTCCCTACTTACAATTATTTGTATAGTGACAGAAGGTGGGTTGGGGGGGGTGAAATTAATTAAGAAAATCCGTAAGTAATCAAACTACCGGTACACTCATGACAGCCACACATAGCCACACAGAGACAGCCACACATAGCCACACAGAGATAGCCACACAGAGATAGCCACACAGAGATAGCCCCACAGAGAAAGCCACACATAGCCACACAGAGATAGCCACACATAGCCACACATAGCCAAACAGAGATAGCCACACAGAGATAGCCACACAGAGATAGCCACACATAGCCATAATAGCCACACAGAGGTAGCCACACATAGCACACATAGCCAAAAAGAGATAGCCACACATAGCCACACAGAGAGATAGCCATGCGCATGCAACTACACACAGAGAGTCACACACAGAGAACCACATACTGGGTGCCACTCACAGTTGGCCACACAGACAGCCACACACAGACAGCCACACCCACACAGCCACACAACTTCCAACAGAAAGTGAAACCAATTAAAAGCTCATAAAAAGCTGGCTTTGTTTTTGAAATGATATATATTTTGGCGATACCAAACAATTAACGCGCGTGCTTACATTACAATACATGCCTTTGTTAAAGTAATTTTTTAAAAGAAATCTAAGTGAATCAGAACATGAAAAATGCCCAACTGTGTTTAGCAATAAATAGCCCCATGTATATTGTCTTCATACAAATGTAACAAAGTTCAGATTTGTAATAGTTTAAATGAACCAATCAAAACTGTGGATATATGATTGTATTATGGCGCGCATTGAGTTGGTGTGTATTTCGTCTGGTAGTCTGACTGTTTTCGTTTGTCTGTTTGTTTGTTTGTTTGTGTGTGTGTGTGTGTGTGTGTGCGTGTGTGTGTGTGTGTTTGCATAATTTATATGCACATGTCTGTTAGTTTTCTGCATGATCCTGTTTAATCGTCTGCTAGTGTGTGTGTGTGTGTGTGTTTTGCATATGTGTGTGTTTCTTTGATTGTGTGTATGCCTGTTTAGGATCTATTTTATAAACTAGAACATAAACACTCAAACACATAAACACTCAAACACATAAACGCTAAAACACATAAGCGCTCAAACACATAAGCACTCAAACACATAAACACTCAAACACATAAGCACTCAAACACATAAACACTCAAACACATAAACACTCAAACACATAAACACTCAAACACATAAACACTGAAAATGAAAATTAAACAAAAAAAATACATAAATAAAAGGCAGTTTTTTTTTTATTAATTTCGTCTGTTTGTCTGTCTGTTTGTTTTTTTAGAAAGTGACCAGCTAATTACTCCAGTTACTAAATGGGGAGGGAATGGAGGGGAAGGGGGTGTGTGGTTGGGGGTGGGGGGAGAAGGGGTTTTGGGGGACGTCGTTAAGTGAGACATTGACTTCAACTTAACAAGAGAAAAACGGTATCCCAGCCACGCTCATTTTCATTTATTATCCTTCATCATCGTGCGTGACACTTCGTGATATGGTGTTGTTGTTGCTAGTCCAGGTGAGCAGACAGAGAGAGAGAGAGAGAGAGAGAGAGAGAGAGAGAGAGAGAGAGAGAGAGAGAGAGAGGGTGTCCTAGTTATTTGATTTGTTTGTTTGTTTTAAACTTGTTGTTTATTTTTTTTTATTTAAACGTATTGTCAGAAAGTAGGGCGCACGTGCACAGAACTCTCATGGTGAGTACCTGTGTCAGTGATTATCTGTGGCTGTCAGCACATGTGTCAATGTGTCAGTGAGTACCTGTGTCAGTGGGTACCTGTGTCAGTGAGTACCTGTGGCTGTCAGCACATGTGTCAGTGGGTACCTGTGTCAGTGAATACCTGTGTCAGTGAATACCTGTGTCAGTGATTACCTGTGTCAGTGAGTACCTGTGTCAGTGGGTGTCTGTGTCAGTGAATACCTGTGTCAGTGAGTACCTGTGTCAGTGAATACCTGTGTCAGTGAATACCTGTGTCAGTGAGTACCTGTGTCAGTGAATACCTGTGTCAGTGAATACCTGTGTCAGTGAATACCTG
Source organism: Bulinus truncatus (assembly GCA_021962125.1). Lineage (NCBI taxonomy): Eukaryota > Metazoa > Mollusca > Gastropoda > Planorbidae > Bulinus > Bulinus truncatus. The sequence goes on along the minus strand of JAGDYQ010000036.1, from coordinate 1,926,411 downwards.
TGTCAGTGAGTACCTGTGTCAGTGAATACCTGTGTCAGTGAATACCTGTGTCAGTGGGTGTCTGTCTCAGTGAATACCTGTGTCAGTGAGTACCTGTGTCAGTGAATACCTGTGTCAGTGAATACCTGTGTCAGTGAATACCTGTGTCAGTGAGTACATGTGTCAGTGAATACCTGTGTCAGTGAGTACCTGTGTCAGTGGGTGTCTGTGTCAGTGATTATCTGTGTCAGTGGGTACCTGTGTTGCGGTTGCTATTGTTGTTGCTGCTGTTGCTATTGCTGTTGTTGCTGTTGCCATTGTTGTTGCTGCTGTTGCTATTGTTGTTGTTGGTGTTGCTATTGTTGTTGTTGGTGTTGCTATTGTTGTTGCTGCTGTTGCTATTGTTGTTGTTGCTTTTGTTTTGTTGCGGTTGCTATTGTTGTTGCTGCTGTTGCTATTGCTGTTGTTGCTGTTGCCATTGTTGTTGCTGCTGTTGCTATTGTTGTTGTTGGTGTTGCTATTGTTGTTGTTGCTGTTGCTAATGTTGTTGCTGCTGTTGCTATTGTTGTTGTTGTTGTTGTTGTTGCTGGTGTAATTGAATTTCCTGTTTGTTTGCTGTTGTTGCTGTTGTTGTCTTTCTTGTTATTGCTGTCGCTGTTTTTGCTGTTGCTGTTGTAGTTGTGGTTGTTGTTGCTCTTGTTACTATTGTTATTTTTGTTGCTGCTGTCGTTGTTGCTGCTGTTATCTATATATGACTCATGAGGATTTTTTTATCGTATACATATTTTTTTACATTTTCTTCAATTTATAAATAACGACTCACTTGTTCTTGTTGATTTTGTTTGGTATTTACTTTCACTTGGATTGTGGAATCACCACATTGGAACAGAAAGAAAGAAAAATAAAAGTAGCGTTGAAACAAAGTAAAAGTTTCTGGCATTTCAGAAATTATTTTTTTTAACTCAACAGGTGTGTTGGAGGAATGCTTACAAAGGTCATAGGCGTTTGTTTGATGTTTCCGTTGTTTCAGGTAGAACCGTTCATAGTCTTGGACGGGAATTAAAAAACGATAGCCGGGGCCCCCTATAATGAGATAGAGGGGGCCCTTTCCAGTATATAAAATTATGACAAACACACAGACATGTGAACAAAAATTTATGACACACACACAGACATGTGAACATAAAATTATGACAAACACACAGACATGTGAACATAAAATTATGACAAACACACACACACACACACACACAAACAAACAGATAAACAAAAACAGTCAGACTACCAGACGAAATACACACCAACTCCATGGTCGTCTATGTACAATCATATAACCCCATCCCCCCAGGGGCAATAGACAGGTGCTTCGCTTAGTGTCGTCAAACTTATAAACTCGCGGGCTACTATTGGTTCATACATTTTGCATATGAGCCTGACCAGGAGAAGAAGTTGGAAGGGCCGGAACAGAGGAAATGGGCGGAGTTTACATATGAACAAATATACATTAAGTGTAATGACAATGGACTGCACGGCCGAGTCATGCAGACAAACGGACCGAGTCATGCAGCCGAACGGGCCGAGTCATGCAGCCGAACGGACCGAGTCATGCAGACAAACGGGTCGAGTCATGCAGCCAAACGGGTCGAGCCATGCAGCCAAACGGACCAAGTCATGCAGCCAAACGGACCAAGTCATGCAGTCGAACGGGTCGAGCCATGCGGCCAAACGGGCCGAGTCATGCAGTCGAACGGGCCCTCATGCAGCCAAACGGGCAGAACTTGGCAGCTCGCAGTTGGCCCAAGTCTGGCTGGAGATTCTCAGTCGATATCAAACCAGTGATGGCTCTTTTTTTTTATTTTAAATCCCGGACACAATCTGTGGCTTGATCCATTTGATGGCAGGATTATCCCGGCTTTGATCCTTAAACACATTTAGCTTCTCATGGGATGTATGTATGTATGTGTGTGTGTGTGTGGGTGTGTGTGTGGTGTATGTAAGAAGGGGATGTGTAGTTTAAATAAAATAGGTTGTATAAGTGTGTGTGTGTGTGTGAGAGAGTGGCGAAAGAATGAGATTGTGTATAAGAATGACAGAATGCTTAGGATTGTGATTAGACTTTCAGAGTATGTCCGAGTGAAATCGAATGAAAAAGAATGAAAGAATGAGAGAGAGAGAGAGAGAGAGAGAGAGAGAGAGAGAGAGAGAGAGAGAGAGAGAGAGAAAGTGAGATACTCAGAGATGGACATAGACAGAAAGAGAAAAACAGAGATAGACAGTGTTAAACCAAGTGGTTGGCAAAACTTTTCGAGACGAGGTCCACTTGGGGTTCTTTAATCTTACAGAAGGGGGCCGGGCAAAGAGCAGATGGACATGAGAGTTTATTTGAAAAAAAAACATAAATTAAGTTTAATAATCATTAATGTCAAAAAGCTGACGCGACGGACCTGGCCCCGTGGGCCATAGTTTTACCCACCTTCGGAGCAAGATGTTGTGAAACAGGAGATTAGACTGAGAAAGGGGGTCTCCAGATAAAAGGTAAACATTTTGGTGAGGTATACAGGCCCGTAGCCAGGTCAAAGTAAGCAGGGAGGCACCAATACCCAGCAAGGGGGCACATTTACTTTTTCTTTATTTTTTTTCACTTTTTCTTCTTTTTTTAAGCGGGGGGGGGGGGCTGGCACTCCACACATAGCGGGGTGGGCACGGCCCCCCAGTGCCCCCTCCCCTTGGCTACGGGGCTGGAGGTATATATATATCCTAGACTTACTGTTCTCGGTCCCTGCAGATGACACACTAGCCCAATGCCCTACGTGTACTGTAAGAGTACTGTTAAAGGTCTCCGAGTACTCACGAGTACTGTTGAGGCCTAGGCCAGCGTATGACACATAGACATAGACAGAGTTAGACAGAAAGACGAGAAAGAAAAAGAAGACCGGAAGCAATTTTTTTTCTTCTGCAAGGAAGAAAGAGAGCAAGCAAAAGAAACAATGTGCATAGAAGACCTAGTTTCGTAGTTCTCAACCATTTTTCGCGACTGTAACCCCAAATGGTACGAAAGTATTTTCGCAGGTAGCCCTTGTACTTGAAGTTCTTCAAATTCTTGTTTTTTTTTTTTTGTTTTTATTTAACGAAAATTATATGTGGCTGTGTACCCCTGCATAACATTTCTCGTAACCCCTTGGGGTATGCTTGCCACCGGTTTAGAACCTCGGATAAAGCGTATGTTTGATTTCGTCTCGGGAGGTGTGTGTGTGTGTGTGTGGAAAGAAGGGTTACTGTATACAAATTTAATTAGTGACTATTAAGAAATGTAATAAACATATATATATATATATATATATATATTACCTAGTTACTGATTTTTGCAATTATTCCTATATATATATATACACAGCTCTTACTTAACAATCTACAGCAAGACCTACATTATCTAGTTACTACTTTTTGCAATTATTCCTATATATATATACACAACTCTTACTTAAACACTTAAAAAGGACTGACCAGTACTTTGTGTTTTAGACAAACGAGAATTCATATCCTCGGTCGTCGATCGACCAACCACTTTCCCTCCAGTTAGTCTTGTGGTCATCATGTGACAGGAAATGGTCATTTATACGGATACACGAAAAATCGGTTATCCCGACTCCGATAGTGGCAGTTTAGTTTATTTTATCACTTGAATCCATACAGTGATTAGAAGTGTGACGAATGATGACTCTTGCTGCTTGAGAGTCAGTGAGTCAGAAGATGGCGTCAGACGTTAGGATGTTGGATTACTTCGGGTGTCGGTATAAGTGACCGCGGTGGTCCGCTGGTGAGTCTCATGTCATGAGTTTAATTTATTACCATCGGGAGATTTTTTTTTGTTCTTTATTTAGTGTTTGTATTTATGTATGTGTTTGTATGTATGTATGTGTTTGTATGTATATATGTCTTTGTATGTACGTATTTGTTTGAATGTGTTTGTAAGTATTTTTGTGTTTGTATGAAGGTGTTTGCATGCATGTGTTTGTATGTATGTTTTTATATGTATGTGTTTGTTTGTATGTGTTTGTGTTATGTGTTTGTATTTGTTTGTATGCGTGTATCCATATGTATGTATTTGTATGTATTGTATATATTCGAGTATGATTATGCATGATTAGTGTCTATATGTTTGTATGTCGGTGTTGTATGGCATGTGTGCATAAGTATGTGTTTGTGTGTGTTTGCATGTATATGTTCGCGTGAACGCTTGTTAATATGTGCTCTGCGTGTCCGTATGTGTGTGTGTGTGTGTGTGTGTCGAGTGTATTTTTCATGTGCTGTATGCGCATGTATTGGCATGCGTGTTGTGTGAGCTGTGTAAATGTGTTTAATATGTTTACTTTGTGCGTGAGCACACTTGCGATCCGTTGTGTTTATTCATTCATTTATTTGTCTTTATTGTTCCATAAAATTTTCATTTGAACGTAGGTTTCTTCAATTTCCTTCTCACCCTTGAAACAATATATTTTACTTTTTTTAAAACAAACATTTTTTTTTTTAAATATTCATATTATTTTATTTCTTTGATAGTTTAGTTTAAAACTTTACAACAACAAAAATCAAATAATAACAAAAGAACAAAAAAAAAATGTGTGATTGGTGAAATCAAAGAAGCAAATTGGTTAGGAGGAGAAAATTTGCTGGGTAACACAATGTAACAGGGTTTTTGGTGAAAGGGGAGGGAAAGAAGTGGGGGGGGGGGGGGGGGGGTAGGGGGGATTTCAAGATTGCGTTTGAGAGGATAAAAAAAAATGTAAGGGGGAGACAATGAATCAGAGCAAGCAGAGAAAGTAAAGTGAGTTATTCAGCATTGCAGTGTCTATGTAGCTCACCTCGTTGTCCATTGGTGAGCTCATTAACATAAATTAGAATTTGTTAAATATCTAGTTGTTTACTATTATTTAGTCTTTTTTTTTTTTGTGCTGTTTGACAGATGTATGGAAACACGTAGCTTGAAATCTTATTTTGGATATAATTAAAAAAAAAAATATACGGAAAATAATAACATGTCTGATTTCTTTGTGAACGAGAAACAATAAACGTGACGATGTCGGTCGAGGCTTTTGGGACAGGCCCGTAGCGTGCGGGTGGTGGGGCAGGGTGCCTGCACTCCCTGCGTTTTTGTCTGGCCCCCCTCTGCTTGTTTGATCTACTTCATAACATTTATTTCCTCCCCCCCCCCTGCTATATGCCTGGCCCCCTGCTGTAGAATGCCTGGCCCCTGCTGTAGAATGCCTGGCCCCCTGATGTAGAATGCCTGGCCCCTGCTGTAGAATGCCTGGCCCCTGCTGTAGAATGCCTGGCCCCTGCTGTAGAATGCCTGGCCCCTGTTGTAGAACTTTCACGCTACGGGCCTGCTTTGGGAGTAGTCCCCTGTTTGTGGCTCACTCGCTTTAAAAAAAAATAAATCTACCTAAAGACGTTGGCCAATGGTCACTAATACTGACCGCCGTAGTCACTGTGTCCACGAACATGGCCAGTGTGTAGAAAGAGCACCGAGAAACCAACTATACCATCCTACGGTCTCGCAACGTCCTAAACAAAAGTTGCTAAAAATACACCTGTCACCTGGTGAGTACCTGCACGTGGTGTATGAGTGAGCAGTGAAGATGTATGCACCGTACTCAACAACGTGTTATACAGGCAATAAAGTCTTAATGAAAATAGTATTTGTTCCTTAATGTCTTCTATGGGAGTGTGTTGCACTGTCTGGCGATATATCTTGACGGTTATTACTTATTGGTAATTAATGTATTCTATAAGATGCATAATATAGACAGCAGTTAAACAATACATTGTGATATAGATAGCATTAAAAAATTTAGATGTATAGCTAGCAGTTACGCAATGTAGAGATATAGCTAGCAGTTATGCAATGTAGTATGATATAGTTAGCAGTTAAACAATGTAGAGATATAGCTAGCAATTATGCAATGTAGTGTGATATAGCTAGCAGTTAAACAATGTAGAGATATAGCTAGCAGTTACGCAATGTAGAGATATAGCTAGCAGTTACGCAATCAAAACATATGGCTAGCAGTTACACAGTCGAGAGATATAGCTAGCAGTCACACAATGTATCGATATGGCTAGATGGGATGTAACATAGGAATTTATCAATTTGCCAAATTTTTAGCGTAATTTACATATTTCTTTTTTATCGCGTGCCAGCAATATACGTTTTTTTAAAACGTATTTTGTAATATAATTTATTGTTCATATTTTTAACTTTATATGTGCCGTTTATTCATGCTGACACATTGGACATCGCTTGTATATTTCTTTCTTACGCGATGTACCGATATATCTAGGGAGGAGGATATTATAACATTGGTTGTGAACGTATGAGCCAGGTGTTTGCCAGGTGTTCGCTTAGTCTGGCAGTGTCGTGACGTATTTGTCATGTATTGGGAAATCGGAAATCAATTATGTCTATAACCTCTCGAGGTTCAAATCGATTTTGAAATTTTTGGAACACTTGTCTACTCTCGATGACTGTTCACTGTATTAAACTGTTCGAGTCAATTCATTGAAATCCTGTAAACAGCGTACGTAGGTTATTGCATTTTGTTTGTAATGTAAACATAAGGTGTGAAGTGCAGAAAGAGATTACGTGGGGTCGCGTACAGCACCACCGGTGCGATATCGTGCAAGAGAAGTTGATTGAAGTGTGCGGTGTGCAATCTGGTGATGGAGAAGACTAAGATAGAGTGCGCATAGGTTGTGAACAAATGACGGGAACGCTGTTGGGTTTTTCCCATATATATATAAATATAAGCGATTTGGGTTCTGCGTCAAATTGAAAGTAAAGAATTAATACAACAGTATACCAGTTTAATATACAATCATAAACAAATCGGATCTGCCCGAAACCAAAAAATAACATAGCCTACCGATCAAGCCTAAGGAGACATAACTCTATGCAAAGGTTTTGAAGGGTACAGCTAGTATAGGTATAATGTGAAGTGTAATAAAACATTAACATTTGTGGTGGAAACGAGGATAATGATATGTGACCTGACTGGACTATACATTCCATACACTGCACACATCTGACTGGACTATACATTCCATACACTGCACACATCTGACTGGACTATACATTCCATACACTGCACACATCTGACTGAACTATACATTCCACACACTGCACACATCTGACTGGACTATACATTCCACACACTGCACACATCTGACTGGACTATACATTCCGCACACTGCACACATCTGACTGGACTATACATTCCGCACACTGCACACATCTGACTGGACTATACATTCCGCACACTGCACACATCTGACTGGACTATACATTCCGCACACTGCACACATCTGACTGGACTATACATTCCACACACTGCACACATCTGACTGGACTATACATTCCACACACTGCACACATCTGACTGGACTATACATTCCACACACTGCACACATCTGACTGGACTATACATTCCATACACTGCATACATCTGACTGGACATGTACATTTATATACATGTACATATATATATATATATATATATATATATAATATTTATCTATACATATATATGTATAAATTCGCGCAAGCACGCACACATACACTCATTGACGATGATAAATGTTAAACAAAGGATATGAATATTCAAATAATGGAAACCATAAGCTCTTCCAAAAAGTTTCCCATCGTGCATCAGTAGTTATGTAGTCGTAGCACACAAAAAAAATGGTGAGCGGCATCGAATCCAATCCTCAGATTTAAACGGCAGACATATTTATTCCGTGAACAGAAAAGTAATCGGCAGATCATTTTTTTTATTTTGTTTCAGAATTCGGTATCGTCCGCATGCATTCAATTCTCATTCCAAGTTCACGTGTGCTCCTGGCTCGGGCGGTATTGAACCGAACCGTTTTCGTGTTTACTGAGCTCTTATTATAGAATCGATTCTGCCTCAGACTAGTGCCTTTATTTCAGTCTTAGAATCTTTTGTTTCTTCCAACGATGTATCGATTCCGCCCTTCCTCGATGGATTCCCATGCTGTATACTGCGACAGTGATGAAATAGAATTTTGTTTTTCTCCGATTCCTTACCTTTTGCCGAAATATTGTCCTCTAATGCGCAATATTTTCTAAAATAAGTTGGGTTTTTTTTTTATTTTGTTTTTCTCCGATTCCTTACCTTTTGCCGAAATATTGTCTTCTAATGCGCAATATTTTCTAAAATAAGTTGGGTTTTTTTTATTTTGTTTTTCTCCGATTCCTTACCTTTTGCCGAAATATTGTCTTCTAATGCGCAATATTTTCTAAAATAAGTTGGGTTTTTTTTTATTTTGTTTTTCTCCGATTCCTTACCTTTTGCCGAAATATTGTCTTCTAATGCGCAATATTTTCTAAAATAAGTTGGGTTTATTTTTATTTTGTTTTTCTCCGATTCCTTACCTTTTGCCGAAATATTGTCTTCTAATGCGCAATATTTTCTAAAATAAGTTGGGTTTTTTTTTTTATGTTTTTTTTTTATATAAATGCAGCAAACTGTGTTTATTACTTAATAGCTGTATTTCTAATAGTTGCTAATTGTTTAATTTTTCTTGTGAATGCGACTGTTAAAAAATTCTGCTTAATTTTTATATAAAATTAAATTGGCACATACGAAAAACGAAGTATTATTTTTCGCATAACATTATGAATGAGAAGGTGTGTGCTCATGTTAAATATGAATCACAATTACAGTTTTCCCCCTTTTTTTATTGGAATTTAGTAGTAACAACCAAAATCTAATTTCTATTCAATCATAATTTATATATTTCTTCTCTTCGATCTAAGTTTTACTTTTCTTATAATGTATGTGTAAAGCACACACACACACACACACACACACACACACACACACACACACACACGAATAACTATGTAAGGTAAATTCACACGATTTGACAATTTTACTATATGGTTTATATTGACTCTAACAGGCTCGACGCAGGATGTGGGATTGAGGGGGGGGGGGGAGGGGCGTGGAATGCATCGGAGCCCGTAGCCTTTGGGGGAAGGGTGGACAGGATTGGGGAGTCAATTTAGAAATTTACTTTCATTTTGTTTTCGCTGACAAAACTGTTGGTTTAAGGGCCGATTGGTCCCCCCCCTCTACGTTGGCTTTGCTTATTAGGGGCCCCCCTGAATTCTTGTCAGCGGCCTGTACGCCTTTAAACTGACATATTTTTTTTTTGTCTTCTGTATTTGTAAACATATGAATGCTCTATTTGAATTTAAAGTCGCTGTTCAACCCACAAACATTTAGTCATCGGTTTGTCCACTACGTTAAATGTGGTTTGTTTGTTTGTTTGTTTACAATTTTGTTTGTTTGTTTTGTTCCCCCCCTTGGTGTGTTCATGGAGCTGACACCTTGTGAGGGCGCGAAGACCATACAGTGACTCGCTTGACGCTGTGCAGAGATCAAACTAGTTGACGACTTTTTGGTGTTTTATGTTTATCTGTTGAAAAATGGGAAGAAAAGAAACAAAATTCAGCGAAACCAAAAAAAGAATTGAACTTCAGAAAACAATGTGGCACAAAAAAAAAAGACTTTAGATCAAATAGATTAGATAGATTAGATAGATTAGAGCTAAAGATAGATTAGAGCGATAGATAGATAGATAGATAGATAGATAGATAGATAGATAGATAGATAGATAGATAGATAGATAGATAGATAGATAGATAGATAGATAGATAGATAGATAGATAGATAGATGGATGGATGGATGGATGGATGGATGGATGGATGGATGGATGGATGGATGGATGGATGGATGGATGGATGGATGGATGGATGGATGGATGGATAGATAGATAGATAGATAGATAGATAGATAGATAGATAGATAGATAGATAGATAGATAGATAGATAGATAGATAGATAGATAGATAGATAGATAGATAGATAGACAGTTCCCATCATATATTATAAAAAAGACGGACCCATATATTCAAACGCTGTCCGTGTCTCCGCGAAGCTAATCCTCTCAAGGGATGTGACATCATGTCGTTTTGTCGTCTGCTTCCGGCTCTTAACTCGGCGGCTCATTTTCTTTTCATACTCGACGGAATTCTTTCAGATGTATGTATGTTAACTTATAAATAGTGTGTTTGGCTTCGTTGTGTGTTTCTATCTAAAGCTGTGTCACGTGACGATGTGGTATTAAGAAAAAAACAATAACAATAATTACAGTCGTGTCACGGGGTCATTTCGACGAGCAGACGTTAATAGTGTGTTTACACGAAAGGGGAAAAAATGTCCTTTTAAGTTGTTGTTTATTTATTATTTTTTTTTGTTATTTACTTTAAGTTGGCCACATTTAAATGACAAGACTTAAGTTCGCTTATGAAGAAATAGACTATTCAAATATAAAATCATAAAGTGGGCACATGCGCTACTTAAATCCGCATGCGATAATTGAATCCTCATGCGATACTTCAAGCAACATGCGATATTTAAAGCCACATTACATACTTAAAGCTAAATGCGATACTTAAAGCTACATGTGATACCCAAAAGCCACATGCGATAGTTATGGCTACATGCGATACTATAAGCCACATGTCTATGAATTAGCCCCAATGTTTGCCGAAACAAAAAGCACCAATAAGGTCTGTATATTTCTCTGCAGTATAAGGCCCCGTATCCCCCACCCTCTTAATCGACCCTGTGTCCAGTAGCATAGGTAAGGAACTGTGTATTGTGCGGTTACACAGGTCACACAGGGGCGCTGGACTAGGACAGGGGGCGCGCCAGAAGAGTTGCCCTGTCATTTGTTTTGGCACTTTCAGATTTTGGAGAATGGTGCCGAACAAAAAAAAATGCAACTTTCACAGGGTGCCACAATAGAGTAGCTACGGCTCTGCCTGTGTCTGGGGTGCCAGACACACCAGACACATTCGCTCTACATGTCCACGTGAAGTGTCGTGCAAAAACGGATTAAAATTTGTTTGAAAGTGGACATCGTGTGACCAAATCGATCAATCAATTATCGACCGCCAGTTCCACTGACACAGAGTGCTAGTTCCACTGACACAGAGTGCTAGTTCCACTGGAACTGATTGCTAGTTCCACTGACACAGAGTGCTAGTTCCACTGACACAGAGTGCTAGTTCCACTGGCACAGAGTGCTAATTCCACTGACACAGAGTGCTAGTTCCACTGACACAGAGTGCTGGTTCCACTGACACAGAGTGCTAGTTCCACTGACACAGAGTGCTAGTTCCACTGGCACAAGGTACTGAGTTCCAGTGACACAGAGTGCTGATTCACTGACACAGAGTGCTTTAGTTCCACTGACACAGAGTGCTAGTTCCACTGACACAGAGTGCTAGTTCCACTGACACAGAGTGCTTAGTACCACTGACAAAGAGTATTGCTTCCACTGACACAGAGTGCTAGCTCCACTGACATAGAGTGCCAGCTCCACTGACACAGAGTGCTAGTTCCACTGACAACAGAGTGCTAGTTCCACTGACACAGAGAGCTAGTTCCACTGACACAGAGAGCGCTGGATTCCACTGACATTAGAGTACTGGTACCACTGACTTAGAGTGCTAGTTCCACTGACACAGGTGCTGGTACTTCGGGACTGTGGCCTCGAATCTACTCACCGTGTTGTTTCAACTTTATTAATTCATTTTGTTTTTTACATTGAGTTCGAGAAGGGAAAAAAATAAAAGAACAACCACTCTGTCAGGCGGGGGGAAGGGGGTGAAGTTTTAAATGGAGTAAATTATCTGCTCTTGGAGACCAAAAAATGGTAATGATAATAAAATCCAACGTCAATATTTATTTCGTACAGAAAAACCTGGCCACGTAGTTTCGAACTTAATTATTTTTTTCCCCATTAGTTTCGAAATTATTATTTTTAATTTTGTTTGCTGTAATTGTGTCAAATACTACTATTTTTTATTTAAAGATATTAAAGTTTCCTGGAACTATGAAATGTTAGAAAGTTCATGAACCATGTATGACCACTCGTTGGTTTGATTGTAGTGCAATGTTCCTATGTGAAGTCGGTATCTTGAACAGTGGCGTAGGAAGGGTATTGTGGGTTGTGCATTCGCGACTTTAGGGCGCCGAATTAGGAAGAGGCGCAGAAAGAGCGCTTATCAATGCTTTCGCACCTTTCGATTGGAAGGAGGCGCGCAGAGCCGAACCTAGGGGATTTTGGGGCTCGGGTGGGGGGGGGGAATGGCCTCTTTGGGGGAATCTTCATTTGGACATTTATTGTCGGGATGCCATGAGATTATGTACTTAATATTTAATGTAAAAAAACAGCCTTTTTTTCGGGCTCCCACTCAAGCTGGGGCCCAAGTTAGACTTTCGATTTTGGATCCCCCCTCCCCCCGCCCTGGTACGCCTATTGGAGGGCGCCAAAAGTAAAAGATAAACTCGCACAGGGCGCCACAATAGCTAGCTACGGGCAGTTCTGAACTTGCACAACCCACAATCTGCCACAATAGCTAGCTACGGGTCTGAACTTGCACAACCCACAATCTGCCACAATAGCTAGCTACGGGTCTGAACTCGCACAACCCACAATCTGCCACAATAGCTAGCTACGGGTCTGAACTTGCACAACCCACAATCTGCCACAATAGTTGGCTACGGGTGCAGAACTGCTGCAGAACCCACGATACTGCCACAATAGCTAGCTACGGGTCTGAACTTGCACAACCCACAATCTGCCACAATAGCTAGCTACGGGGTCTGAACACTGTACAGCCCGCGGTCTTCCCCAACAAATGTCAGATGCCCATTTTTATTTATGGTGTTTTAGGGAGCTTTCACCTGGGGGGAAGTCCCTGGGATTAGACCAAAGACTTTCAGGTTATCAGTTCAACATGCGGCTTGACCAATCGCCACAAAATCCTGTTAACATAACTAACCTACATAAATAATCCATTCAAATACAAAAGAACATTAGTAACAATGGTGACGCCCCTTCCCTATTATTGTCCACTCAACATCCTCAAGGGTAAAATAACACTTCAATCTCACTCTTTCTTTTTTTATCTCCCCTTTGTGTAACCACCAATGTTTTTACATCGACGAAGGTTACTTTCCGCTCGGCGAATTCCGTGCACAACGCCGAACCGTTGGACGGTGGTGGGCTAGCATCTTAATAAACACGGGTGAAGATTTGTATCTTTTGAATGAGAGAGAGAGAAGGAGGAGGAGGAGGGAGGGAGAAGGGTGTGGTAAGGGAGAGTAGGACGGGACATACTTCATTTTTAAAAACTCAGACATTTATGATCTTTGCTTTTATTTGCACAGGTAGTCACAGGGAGTCAATGACTGATGATGACAATCTTTGTTTTGGAGACGTTTTACTGATGCTTTTTAGTTAACATTTGGTCAATCTTTGATTATTACAGGAGATAAGTGATTGGGTTGTGGGAGGGGGGAGGGGTTAGAGACATTATTTTTTCAACCCGCCCCCTTATTATTTACTAGTGTTGCAAGTCAACGGTC